>JADLZN010010511.1:0-50507 GCA_018155175.1 Sinocyclocheilus anophthalmus
GTCGGGGATTTGTTGCGCTGTGCCGCTCGCGTCCGGTGTTGACACGGTGTAACATTGGTTTTGTTTGTTTCACAGAACTAATCTTTGCCTGGGTTGTGTACGTATGTGTGGGCGGAGCTATCAAAATAGGGGCAAAACCCTTTTGGGGTAAGGGCGTGTTTGTTTTGGTGATTTCAAATATCAACATTAGCTGTGTCTCATTTAGAAGGCTGCACCCTCCGGAGGACGAATCCTCTGGAGGTCGCATCCTCTGTAGGATGCATATACGAAGTGTCCTCAACCTAGAATTAAACGAGACGCCTTCGTAGGACAGGCGGAAAAGGAAACAGGAAGTATCACGTTGCTATGCCAAAACATTTAGAGCATCGTTGCGCTCTCACACTACTTAAATTAAGGAAAATTATTTCTAAATTTGGTAAGTAATTTGAAAAAAAAAATGCTTTATTTTGTTCAATGTTTGAGGAGCTGAGCGTACGTACAGCAGGCATCTATTAGAGAAAAAAGGAGGAGGTTATTAAAAACAAAGTTTATCCGTTTTTACCGAGGCGTTTTAAGGTAAGTTGTAAACACCACATTTGCGCTTGTGTGTGCATCTGCCGGCGCCGGGATTTTTCAAATTAACAACGGTTGTTTACAGCGACGCAAAGAATTGTGGGTTATCTGTAGCAGCGAAGGATACACCTCATGCATCCTCCGAAATCCTGTGAAAGAAGGTCGCAGTGTCCTACTTGCTTTTCCGAAATGAGACAGCCTCGATGACGTATACAGCCTTCGAATGCGACCTCCGGAGGACCCAGCCTTCTAAATGAGACACAGCTACTGGCTACCAGAAATCGCTTACTCTGCCTTAATGTAAATTTTTTTTTTTTTGGTACAAAAGGATGGTTCTGAATTATGAGTCATGGACTGATCCTTCGTCATAGTAAATTTTATTCTTTCCTTGTCGGTGTCAAATCTCAATAAACTGTTCCTGGATTTGTTATTTTGGACATGGTTAGGTGGAAGTGACGCAAGGGGAGGAGGGTGGAGTTGCGGCATGTGTGTTTGGCTAGTTACAGCTGAATGGAGACGGATACATGGTGCGCTCGGATAGAAATACGATGCGTGACAGCAAGCGGGTCTGCTTAAAAGAAGTCATCATTATCCTGAAGAGTTCAGAAACGACACGAGCGATGACAGTGCGCGTCTTCCAACAAGAAAATACCACGACTCTGTTATGGTTTTGACATTTATAGTAGTTTTCTAATTTGTAATTTACTTCTTTTACAATCCCTGAAGCTCATCACTGTTTGGAATATTTTTCTTCATGACTATCTCTAATATAATCGAAGTGGAGGAGCCACATTTGGGGGACTGTAATATGAAAAAAGAAGCAACCGAATTATTAGGGTTTGTTCCGCAAAAAAATATTGTTTACAACGAACTTCTGCCTTACAAGGACAAACTAGATGAAGAGTCCAATGAATTTTTGGCGCAGATCAAAGGAAACCTCGGCAGAGCCGTCCAACTCAGAGAGATATGGCCAGGTGTCTTGTTTTGGACGAGGAAACTTTCCACGTAAGTATTTAAGAGGCATTAACTCATCCAACATTATACAGGACTCATCCGGATAGTTTTGTCTGCCAACGAAATTAAATTATGGGGTTGTTCCTATGAGCATTTAAATCATGAATACATTCTCTTAATCCTAATATCATGAGAACAGGCAGCTCTATTTAGAGTCACAGGAACACCGAATGACCCTTTTGTATTTAGGGGCTAAAGCAGACAATGGTAAAAATATCCCCAATGCGTTTTAAATAGAGCGCTAATCGGGAGTGCGCTGACTGCTGTTGCGCATGCGTAGTCACTAACTTTGTTTCACTTGCGTCTTTGTTCAAATAAACTTTACAGAATGTTCCGTTGGAACGCTTAAAAGAGTGTGTGTGATTTTAACTGCGTATTGTATAAAACTCCTATTACCCCGAGTTGTTTGGTTTCTTATTTTTTTATGAACCAGTGCTGACAAATACAAGTAGCTTTGGCACCATGATTATGTTATAGTGTTTGGTGAGTTGTGTGGTATCATCAAATATGGAGTTATTGGTTTGAGTCTTCAGGAATTGATTGGTGTTTAACAAGCCAAATATTTTGTCAGTGATTGCAAAATGACTTGGTCATGTTTTCGCCACTCAATGCTATTTTAAGAGCACAACAAGTACAAACAGTCACTGATGTCAGACTGCGTGTGACTATGAGATGCAATACTCTGTAAACAGTAAACATGCACTGAAATATTGTCCTCAATGTCATCCAAGACATTTGCGTAATCATATACGTTCCTCTCTGAATGTATTAATGAATCCTCTTGTGTTGTATCTCTCCAGGTTGTCTTCCTTTTTAGTAAGCCCAGAATGCAAGCTATGTCCATGTTTGGAGATGTCCCAGTGTTTGTGTTGGGACTTGTCTCTGTGTGCCCTTGGGTGTTTAGGACATGGCTTTCTTTATCTCTGCCATTCCAGAGAATATCCCAACAAAACCCTCTTGGCAAGCCATTGGCATTTCCAGTCCAAGCACGGAAGCTGTGGTATCCTGGTCTGACCTAAATTATCTGATTGTGTCTGGTCAGCCATGAGTCAACTTCCTTTTTATTGGAAAGCAAGCTTTGGTAGCTTGACCTAAATCTTCTAATTAAAGTGATATACTTGGGTATCACATGTTGCTTTTATGTCTTCACCTTTCAACATGAAGCAACTGAAAACACATCCAAATGGAAATCCTTTGTAGGGCAACTTAAATTTGTTCTTCTTTTTCTCTTTTTTATTCATAAATTCACATTATTGATGGCATGATGTATCATAACTACACTAATCAACCAGAATTTCATGAACTGGAAGCTCAGGGTCAGAACAATAACACTGTCAGTTATAGAATAGGAAACAATGCCATACAAGTTGTTAAAGGTGTGCGAATGTCTTGTAACTGACTAACATTTTAAAGCGGTCATATGATGCTTTTTTAAAGATCAGTATTTTGTGTATTTGGTGTAACAGAATGTTGACATGCTTTAATGTTCAAAAAAAAACATTATTTTTCAAATACTCTACATTATCGTAGGTCCTCTATGCCCCACCTCTTTCAAACGCGTCGTTTTCAACAAAGCCCACTCTTTTGACAAGCGCAGTCTGCTCTGATTAGCCAGCTGACCCAGCGCATTGTGATTGGCCAAACACCGCAACGACGTAGGCGGCATGTTACCTTACCATAATCGCGAGCTGCATGCTTATCAAAATAAATTGGAAAGAAGAGCTTGAAAGGGGAACAGAGTTGCGTGACGGACACAGTGATGAAGCTGGTATGTGTACACAAGCCACGGTTAAGACAGCTGACTCCACTTTGATGTGATGCTCTTTCTCTCTCTCTCGCTCTCTCAGACGCACACGCCGCACACACACACACACACACACACCCGAGTGTACCGCCAAAACTCACATTTGAAACAGGTCAGTAGCAAATACTTAAACTAATAACAAAACAGTGGCTGATTCAGAAGCGCCAGATTGTCATAGCAAAGTCAGAATTACCGCCTCTCCTAGGTTCACAAAACGGTCGCCCATAAAATGCATTGCTGTTCTGTATTTAGTAATCTTAAAGATTCCTAAATGCAACTACTTCCGGAAGGCCAAATAAAGTGATTTGCTTTCGCCTAGAAACACACAGCGTCTCCCTGACATGGCTGCTTCAACACTAACTGTGGTTACTGAAACCACGCCTTCTTTCTTTGTGAACATTTGGGCGGCATTATGCAAATATTTCCACATAGTGAGGTAGATATGTGGCGGCGTGTTAGAACCAGCCGTTTTAGGGGGGCGTGGCAGAGTCTTAACTTTGATTAAAGAATATCTCTTTGGTTTTGAGACTTAAGTCTTTGAAAACTTCAGGGATCTTCATCTTGCCATCGCTTGTAACACCACCCCCCCCCCCCCCCCCCCCCCCCCCCCCCTCTCCAAGAGAAAGGGAAAATTGAATTGCATCATATGACCCCTTTAATATCAGAGCGTGATGCAAAATAGTTTGAATAAAGTGTTACATTTTAATACTAAAGAACTATCCGTTCTTGTCCTTCAGGTATATGCGACTGTATGGAAGGAAGTTCAGCAAAGAGGAACATGTGCACTTTGTCAAGCTGCTGTACGAGCTGGTCACCATCCCTAAACTGGAGATCAGTATGATGCAGAGCTTCGCCCGTCTCCTCATCACCCTGCTGAAGTAAGATGGGGTGCTTCTCAATTCTTATTTGAGCATCCTCGTTTCCTTTCCTCACATCCTTTCCTCACATCTTAGCTCCACCCCTTCAGGATGCAAGGAAAAGACACGAGGATGGAGGAATTGAATCAAGTGAAATTATATTTCCTCGCTCCCTTTAGCGTCACTTCAAAGCGTCATCAGCTGCGCTAAAGGGATCTGCCCTTATGTTGTTAAAGTTTGTTATTTAAGACATTCATAATAAATATTAATAAAGCAAGATGCCCTATTTGAAATATATGATGTGTGGTTTATTTAAACTGCAAAGGTAAAATATAAATAAAAATGATTACAACAG
Organism: Sinocyclocheilus anophthalmus; assembly: GCA_018155175.1. Taxonomy (NCBI): domain Eukaryota; kingdom Metazoa; phylum Chordata; class Actinopteri; order Cypriniformes; family Cyprinidae; genus Sinocyclocheilus; species Sinocyclocheilus anophthalmus. The sequence goes on from JADLZN010010511.1 coordinate 4,583, forward strand.
ATGTGAAGGGGGAGGAGAATTTATACGTGCGTCAGGTTTTCTGATAAAAAACACTTCCGCAAAGGATACACCTGTGTATCCTCGCTCATAGCTCCTCTGGAAGCCTCCTCACTCCTCGATCCTCGCCACCTCGCGGTGCAATTAGAGAACTGAGATGTCATTCAAGATGGCTGAGCTCGATCGGTTTCCAGGTTATAGGATGGAGGAACGAGGAAAACGAGGAGGGATATTGAAAAGCACCCATGGACTTCCTACATGCTTCCTACATCCTACTTTTTTTATTTTTTATGATTGCAATGAACTGGCTTTCTTTGCAGAAACTAATGTACAATTAAGATGCAATAATTCAAATAAAATCTACATTGTATGTTTATTTGTGTAGCCATGTAATAATCTTCACATCACATCAATGCAGTTATGACTGTACATTATCTCTTATAAATGGCTAATTTATTATTATCGCGGAGCGACAGAACAGCTCATGAGATTTGAATATCCACTCACACCTGTGGCGAAAAACAAACCATGTGAAGAAAATAATCTCTTTTAAATGGTTTTGCCTTCCAGGAAGAAGGAGCTGCTTTCAAGAGAGGACTTAGAATTGCCATGGCGACCCCTTTATGAGTTGCAGGACAGGATCCTGTACTCAAAGACAGAGCACCTCAGCCTGAACTGGTTTCCCAGGTACATGCATATGCCATCAGAGACATTATAAAAAGATTGATCGATTAGAGCAAAATTGTTTTTTCAACAATATTTTAAAAATACATTTAAAAACACTATCTGTTTCTAAAGGGATCTGTTTTGCTTTATCACTTTAACATATCTACTCAATAAAATTATCCTAATAACTTCCATCTCAGCTTCCTATTTTGAAGATTGTCACAGGAAGCATGCTCAGCCCTCTTAATTCTGGGAAGCTCCACACATCATAAAACTGGTGCTGATGTTGAGCATCAAATAAAAATGTTGTTTTAGTAGATGAGAAGTGTTGAGTGAGCCTGTCTTTTTTCTCCTTTCATGTTCAGTTCTCTGCGGCCACGCTCTTCCTCTAAACACATAATCGTTAAACTTGCTCAGAGGTGGTAAGGACCATGTTACTCTGTTAATATTTAAAAGTGCACTCAATAATTTTTTCAGACTTTTCACTGGCTTTTATTTGTCCTAGTGGTGTTTGACTCAATTTGACTTTAAAACTGTTGCTATGGATGTATGACATTTTTGTTCATTAGGCACGGCCGGTGCACAACAGCAATGTCTGTTTGCCTTTTTGTTCCTTGTTGATCATCAATGTATTTTGTCCATCACATACTATACAGGGCTCTAGACTGTGACCATTTTTTGAGAGTGTGTGAGTTAAAATTTGATGTGGTCGCATTAATGCGAGTACAAGGTCTGCTCCGCTCCAAAGCCTCTGCTCTGCTCCATACAGCACGTGCTGCAGAGCCGCGGCATAGTGCAGCATCAGTTATGCCAACGACATGGCCTGTGCCCAATTTATAGGAGTGATAACAGACAATCTCAGAAAAAAGACGTCTGACCATCAATCATAAACGATGGTGATACGGACATCTTCACCAAAGAATGTGAGATTGTCTATGCCCGTGTCATTAATAATGGAAGACCTACCAATATCCTAATTGGTCATATTGACATTCAACACGCCCATGCAGAAGGTAAAGTGAGATTTCTGATTTTTGTTACCATATAGCTATAAACAATGATAACTGAAAAACTATTCATCAGCATGCATTGATCAATCTCATGTTGTAGAAAAAAAAGGTGCGATCAAATCATATGCTGGTGCGACCAACTGAGAAAGTCGCACCAGTGCGACCAGTGGGAAGAATGGGTCTAGAGCCCTGCTATATACATCAATTAAATTTATGTTCTTTGGTTTAATACTTTTTTTTTATTTAATTAGATGACAACGAGTGCTTAACATTGGAGATGTTGGCATCTTTGACTTTCTTGATATTTATTTCTGTTGAAATACCGTTATGCCAAATGGATCCATGTATGACTTTGTCGCGATATGCAATTGATGTAGTTCGGATACTTTTAGATATTTCTGTCCTGTATTATTTAATTAGGACATACCCAAGAGAAAAAAATTGAAGTGCTAATTGTATTTTACTGACTAAATCTGTTGCTTTTCAGTTTAATACCGAATAATGTAATAATAAAAAGCATTTATGAATTAAAAAAGGGGGGGGGGACCGGGTCGAACGGGTGTGTAAAGGAATAATAATAATGCGAATAATAGAAAATAAATTAATATAATATTGATTTGATATAAAAACATATATCTAATAAAAACTATAAAATTATTTAAAAATATTAATATAATTTAAAATGACTGAGTGCACTTTTACCCAATAAGATGCATGTCACATTGCACAAAAAAAGTACTGATACCCCGACAGGCTGTTGGCCTCGCACTGTGCTGCTCTCACACCATTCAATAACACTCTGTTGCTCTCAGTTGCAATCACCCTGTATTGTTTGTTGTTTCTGAGTGCCGAGCGTGTTTGTAGCATCTGTTTTCCACCATGCTCTTTAATGCAGATATCTGATACTCCAGTATCCTTGTTGGCTCCTGCTACATGGGCTGCAACAGTGAATCGCTACTGAGAGATTCTTTCCTCTGAATGAGTGCAGAGGTGAAAGATAATTTTGGCCCATTTCAAAACAAAGGTCATCAGGTTCAGAGGCCCTGTCTGGGTGTCACATATCTGCAGTTTTTTGGTTTTTTATTTGTTTAGCTGTGTGATTTTTATGGTGCATGTGTTTGATGGATTTCATGCTACTGATGAATGTGATTTGATGTTTTGGTATTGAAGATCAGAATTTCGTGAAGTAACCCCTCTACTTTAGATGCACAGAATAAGGGGGTTGATAAAACTTTAAAAGGGCTGCACTGACCAGCTTTTCAGCAGCATATAGGTCACAGATGGACCATTAGAACCCAATATATGGCCATCATTTCACAGCACAGCTGTGTTCAAATAAAATGACCCCAATAAAAACTGTTCCCCAAAGGTTCCTCTACCCCTGGCTTCTTCACTGCCTTTTTGGGTGTATAACATGAAAGATTTTGTGATGCATGAGTGTGTCTTAACAACACTAGTGTGTTGGTCTTGTTCATTGTAGAATTGTTTGCATGGAATTACAATGTGCTGTTGTATCCGGTGTTGGTCACTTTCAAGTTTCTCTTCCATTTGCAGCTCAGTGGAAGCAGTTCTGAAGGCCTTAATCAAGAACTGCAGGCCGTAAGTACTTATATATCTTCTGTTTCATGATGCCAGACATGCACTACCAATCAAAGGTTTAGGATGAGTAAGAATTATTTTTTTTCTTTTTTTTTTTTTACAAATTAATCTTTATTCAGACAAAGGATGCGTTAAAATTGATCAAAATGACAGTTAAGACATTGACCTAAAAAATTTAAAATTATGATTACATTTCATTTCTTATGCAAGTATGCTTTGTGCAAGGTTATCTGTTTAATGAAAGTTTATGAAAAACAATACCAGTAAAAGGTTTGGACACACTTGACTGATTATTTATTTCTCATGATCTTAAAAAAATCTTGCTTAAATGTTTAAAATTTGCTTTGTAGATAAACATGAATTTTTGATTACTACTACTCTGCTACTTCACTACTTCTTCCTATCACTATGTTTGACTGGTAGTGTGCATAAACAGTGTGCCCTAATTGATACTCCATTTCTCCCTAAGCTGTTAATCCTGTTTAATGCTCTTTTAATTTGGCTTTGTGGGAGGTTTCTGACTCTGTGACTCAGTCTCCCAGGATCAGTGCTATCCCTTCTTTGGCAGGAGGTCAAAAAGGACATCATATCCAGCAAATTGGAATAAAACCCGTTCAATACTGAAATATATTTTTTAATGATCTTTTTAGTGAAATAGAAACAGAAAAAAAGTATGCTTGCCTTGTTTCCACTTAAACACAGAAGGGACTCTAATTCTATGGAAGATATTTAGGGTGAGGTGAGGCTGCATGTTCAAAGCTCCTCTCAACTCATCTACAGTAGGATTACAGAAAAGGTTGTCATGTGCCTGGCCAGTGATGGCCATACCTTCAGTTTGTACAGATAACACACTGTTAACAGAATGCTCATGGACGGACTAGTTAGTAGATGAATGACAGGAAGTGCCGCATATGGTGAATGTCAGGATTCCTGATGTGGCTTAGACCAGGAGACTGTAATCCTTTAACTAAAGCACATTAACCATTTATCCAGTTACTTGTACTGCATACAGTTTACCATGACATTTAAATGGCACATCACAAAGTTTTAGTATTGTCATATCTGTGCATAACACTTAAGGTCAGATATCAGCAACAGCATTTAAAAAAAATTAAATCATTCTATGCGTGTCTGTGTGTGTATGCGTGCAGATATTTCCCAGAATCTGCCACACAGGAGATGCTGGATGAGTGGAGACCTCTGATGTGCCCGTTTGACGTGACCATGCAGAAGGCAATGGGATATTTCGGGCTCTTCCTGCCCACCACTCTTCCCCCAGAGCTGCATGATAAGGGCTTTAAGTGAGCACTGCCTGAACCTTATGACACTCCTTCAGTCTGCTTTAACTTGCACAGTCAGTCCTATTTGTTTTTGTACTAGACTTGAATGAAATTACACGTGGACACTACTGTTAAAAAACTGGAATCAGTAGAATTTTTGAAGAATTAAAGAAGTCTTCGTTTCACCAAAGTTGCGTTTATTTGATCAAAAACATAGTACTGTAATGTTGTGAAGTATTATTACAATTTCAAATAAATGTTTTTAGTTTTAATATATTTTAGCATGTAATTTATTTCTGTGATGGGCAAAGCTGAATTTCAAACCATTTTCAGCATTCATTTCTTTAAAATAAAAGATCATACTGACCCCAAGCTTCAAATGGTATTGTATTTATCATGAAATGCATAATTCATCATGACACATGTATGGAACAACCATGGTATATGTTAGTTTTTTATATGAAATATAATTTGAAAGTCATTCTTACAAACTAGAATAACAAGATAAAGGAAAGTTGTTGTCATAGAAATGAACTAGCATTGGAATATACCGTATATTATGTAACTGTTACACATCTGATGCAAATGATATTTTTTTTCCAAAGTTCATGGTCTTCACTAGAAAATACTTTTTTTTTGTGATGGCAAGTTCCAAGTATTTTGGTTTGTGTTTTTCTGCAGACTTTGGTTTGATGAGTTTATAAGCCGCACCGTGTCTTTTTGGTCTTCTTGTTTGTCAGTGCGATATCAATGCCAACGGGAAGTCGTACGTATAGTTGACTCAATAGAGATAGTGTTTCGCAAAGGATGATACTTCTAACTTTTTTTGTTGTATAATCATATCTTTTTTAGTACTGTGAACCACGCATTTTGTCGTTCCAGCTCCGTCGTCTTTTTGCACGGATGGCCATGAGATATTTCCAACATTGGTTACATAGATTGGGACCCTTATATTCCGAAGGTAATATAAGCCATTCAGATAAGCCATTTAGTCCAGAGCTGCTTCAGTATTTATGGTTATGCAGTTTGTATTCTGTCTCTGTTTTCAGATCTTCACTAGGATCTTAAGGAGTCTTAATCTTCCTGTAGGATCCAGTCAGATGCTGGTTTCCAGATATCTGACAAATGCCTATGACATCAGTCATGTGGTCATCTGGATTTCTGCTTTGCTGGTAAAATGAAGCACATATGCTTTTAATTGCTATTAAAATGCCATCAAGTTATCAAAACCGTCAGGATATGATGTAATACATTTACTTTATATTTAATAATGTATTTCAGGGAGGGCCCAGTAAGCAGACCCAGACCCAGCTCAGTGGCCTTTTCAACAGTATCACCTCGTTTTTCCACCCTTCTAACCACGGCTGCTGGCTGGTGAGTTACTGATGGAGATTTCTGATTCTGAAATCTATTAGAAATAAATACTCTATCAAATGCTAAATAGTACATGAAGTATAAATCTTCTATTAGAATATTTGTAAGTATAAACAAATTATTATTAACATAAACCGTTTAATTAACAAAAAAATGAACAGCAAAATGAACAAGGTCTTTAGGCTGCTAATCTGTCACCCAGAGTGCTTTATAAAAGCTTGCACATTTGGCCATTTGAAACACTACTGCTATCAACAGTGCATGCCATTCTTTTTCTAGAAACATCTCCTCATAGACCACAGGACAGTTTATCTTTCCAGGGACGCATGTTTGCTTTGACTGAGGGAAGCATCTAGTGATCAGTTTCAAATGCCACAGTAAACCCTGTGAAAGCTTTGTCCTTTTACTGTCGCCACATTGTTGCAATATTACATCGTCTTCCTCTTTAAGCTGTTGATGAGATGTGTGCAGTCTGTGGTACATCTGATTTGTTTTCAGAAGCTTACAGAAAGTGTTCTTCCTTTTGATGCAAATTAATTGTGTGGTTTGTGGTGGGCATCACAGGGTAGGTACAAAATGTTTTATTGCAGGAAGGAATGTGTCAAAGGCCAACATGCTCACTCACTGAGATGGGAATCAGAAGTCGAAGTTAATATTCATCCCTTTGATCAAATGGCAGTTAGTGCCATTTTTTGACAGTAAAAGCTCAGTAGAACTAACATTTCATTTAATCCATGTTTGCTTTATTTATTTAGGCTTCAATGACACATTTGTCTAAATAAATCTCATAATTACAGACCCATTGAGATGTGGGTGCTGGATGGGTCTGATGTTTGTTAATTCGATCTGTTTCGCAGTTGTAATAATATCATTATGGTCAGAGCTCCATTTCAAGTTAATTCCACCCTTTTTCTCCCCTTCATTACACTACCTAATAATGGACAAAAATAAAATAATATACAACAAAATATATATATTTAGCAGTTTTCTTCTTTTATGTATAAATAATGTTTATTTGTTTGCTCCATCCGTCCGTCCCTTAGAGAACTCTGAAGCTCGTCAGCGTTTACCTGCCCGCGTGTGAAGCGACTGCCTCGAGAGAGGAACGCTACCGGACGTCAACGGGGCTGGACTCCTGTTCCGAGAGCATTTCAGTGAGCAGACACACAGGACTTTGTGGAAAAGCATGAAGCAGCCGTCCTGTTGCGATGTTTAGTAAACTGCAGGCCTGGGATGCTGCCAGGCCTTGCAAACCCTTGCGGTGTGGCGTGTGGTGTGCGTTCTGGTAGTCATTCCTCCATGTTGGGAGATGTGCTTTATTTGTGTGTGGTTGGTGTGTTTGTTGTTCTTTTTACATGGCATAAGAAGGTGCAACAATTTGAAGAGTCATAATTATAAATGGTTTTGTACATTGACTTGTTAAGACCCGCTTGGTAGTTTAGAATTGACGAGAATAAATGGATGACGTGTGGGAGTGATGGCTTTGACATTTCACCTAAAGATTTCGAGGGGGGGGTGGTGGGGCCCCCACCACTTTTTATACTGTTATCCGTCTCAGTTAAGGCATATCTGCCATGGAGACCCGCACTGCACATCACTCAGCGGAGCCACCCTAAGCTGGTATGATCGGTGTGGAACCGAGCATGGTGGCGGGGGCCAGAAGTTCAGAGGGCCCCAAACTGCTGCCTCTCCTCATGGGGGCGCTGCCTGGGGTCGACACCAACGACTCAGAAAGTGCATGGTGAGGGGTCTGTTCAAGACAGTTATTGGTACGGTAATGAAAATTACCTAGTGAAATGGGCAACTAAATGAAAAATGTTTTCGAGATAAAACAAAAAAAAAAACCAATTTTTTGAAATCATAGAATTTGTACCTTCAACTATGAAATAAAATAGTTGTTGGATTGCACTCGAAATGAATAAATATAAATTAAAATGGCAAAAGCACATAACAAAATTACCAAAACGTAAACATAAAATTAAATTATATAAAAAAATAAAAGATTAAAAAAATAATAAAATAAAAATATAAAATAAAATACTATATTAAATGAATACTGCTTAGCCTGTCCTAGCTAAGAATATCATAGTGTAATTTAAAGTCTAAGACTATGTAGTAACCAGGCACTATTCCAGTTTCAGGCAGGGTTAGGTGACACAAGGTCATTTTTTTTTTCCGTCCGAGACCAGCAAATGGTTCTTATAGAGGTCTGTATATTTACCTTTTTTTTTTTTTCAGATAACATTCCAGTTTTTAGCAACTTTTGTAACTCTTGTGCCATTGGTGGACTGTTCAGCTGCAGTTCAGACAAGAAATGACCTCACACAAGTGAGATATCCTCCTGTCATTAGTCTTTTTACATGTCATAATTAATGTGCAACTCAATCTTTTCATTTATTGTCTTTGTGCAGGTGGAAAAAGAGTTGTGTTCAGCATCGGCAGAGTTTGAGTATTTTGTTCTTCAATTTATTGATAGGTACAGAACTCAGATAACCGTTGTTGTTGTTGTCTCTGAATACTGTACATGTGTATTTCTTTTTGTATCCTCATTCTCCCTCTCATTTTTGTGTATTTAGATGTTTTGCACTGATTGACACGAGTACACCGGAACAGACTCAGGAGGAGATGGAGACAGAGAAAATGACTCATCTGGAGAGTCTGTTGGAGCTGGGCCTGTCCTCCACATTCTGCACTATCCTCACACAATGCTCTATGGAAATATTCCAGGTTATTATAAACACACACATGGAGTTAAACCTAGTCATAACATATACTACCACTCAAAAGTTTGGAGTCGGTAAGATTTTTTTTTTTCATGTTTTGCTTACCAGGGCTATTTCTATGATAAAAAAATACAGTAAAAACATATCCTGAAATATTATTACAATTTAAAAGTAACGTTGGTGTGTGTTTTTTTTTAAAATAAAATATTTTATTTGAATATATTAAAATGTAATTTATTTTTTTTCCCTTTGTGATGGCAATTCCTGAATTTTCAATAGCCATTGCTCCAGTCTCTAGTGTCACATGATACATATTTTTCAGGATGCTTTAATGAATAGAAATTTTAAAAGAACAGCATCTATTTAAAATAGAAATCTTTTCTAACAATATAAATCTTTTTGTCAAAAAAAAATCTTACATACCTTAAACTTTTGAACAGAAGTGTATTTCCATAGTACTTTAACTGTGTGATGATATCTGAACATATTTCCTTCATTTTCATAGGTGGCTCTGGAAAAAGTCTTTAACTTTGCCACTACAAACATTTTTGAGACTCACGTGGCTGGACGGATGGTGGCGGACATGTGCCGAGCTGCAACCAAGGTCAGTGTTCTGAGCTCAACTCATGGACATCCACAGCTGACCGTGTTTCTCAAAATGTTTGACTGACCAATTTAAATGATTATTCTCCTTTCAGTGTCACCCGGCAGAGGCTCTGAAGCTCTTTTTGCCCCACTGCTGTAATGCCATATTACAAATCTCAGCCAGTAAGTTCCCCCTCAAGTAATGGGTTAATGGTAATATACATATTGTTACATGTGCTGTGAGTTTCCTGTTAACATACCATGTGTTCTCAGATGAAGAGGTATTAAATGAAGAGGAGCTGGATAAAGAGCTGATGTGGAATCTCCAGCTGTTTTCTGAGGTCGGCACTAGATTCTATAACTATAGCCAGCTAGCTCTTGAAATGTAGAAATGTAATCTCATGCTGGAAATCAATAACTTTGGAACTGCTAAAATCTTATTTTAGAGATCTATAACTAAAAATGTCTATCTAGAAATATAAATTTTGAAATGTATATCTAAAGAAACCGAAATATAAATTTAAACATTTCGAATTTCAACTTTACACATGTATGTTTGGAGATCTACACTAAAGCTTTAGGGGTGGTAAGCATTTGTAATGTTTTTAAGAAGTCTCTTCTGCTCACCAAGCCTGAGTTTATTTGATCCAAAATACAGTAAAACAGAAATACTGTGAAATACTAAAATATAAAATAACTGTTTGCTATTTTAATATAATTTAAAAATTACATTTATTCCTGTGATGCAAACCTGAAATTTCAGCATCATAACTCCAGCCTTCAGTGTCACATGATCATTCAGAAATCATTCTGATATGATGAGGTGGGTTTCTAGGAACCTTTGTCTTATCAAGTTGAAAAACATTTGTGTGCCTTAATATTTTTTTGAAACCAAAAAATGTTTTCAGGATTGCCTTTACAAAAAACTCTGTGACCCCAAATTTTGAATGGTAGTGTTTCTATAATTGAAAAAAAATAAAACTTATACTCTAAATTAGAAAGAAATCAAATTCTGTATAGATATTTAGAACTCTTGAAATCTGGAACTTGACTCTAGAATCTAACTCAAAATCTATTTCTAACTAGAAGTCTATAACTATAAACATCTAGAGATGTATAAAATAACAGTCCTTGTCTCTGTCTGTAGGTGACCCGTGTGGGTAGTGATCAACTGTTACTCTACAGGTCTCAGCTGGTGCAGATTCTTCAGTTAACTCTGCACCTGAAATGTAAGCAGGGCTACAATCTGGCCTGTAAGCTACTCTATCACATCCTGCGTTCCATGTCCATCATCTATCCCAGAGAATACTGCAGTGTGCCCAGCGGCGTCCAGCAGCACAGTGACACATACTTACCAATTAAGGTCAGTCTCAAGTGGAAAATGAGACGGCTTGATTTAGCCACTAACCCTGAGCCTCAGCTCTCCTTAGAAAAAATCTGAAATATGACGCCATAATCCTGAAGAATCTGCAGACTATCCAAGAGTCCAAAAAAATTTTTTATTGTGATATTAGTGTGCATTAATATTATATAAATATTATAATAAAATATGACCACTGTTAAGTATAGTAATAAAAAAATGTACAATACAAGTAAAGGGGACTAAATAACATCTCAAGAACTTATGTACAATTCCTGCATGTTATTGGTCAGACTAAAGTTTGGATGTTTTAGACAATAAAAAAATCCTGGCCTGGATGGTTCCCGTATAAATGGCACATATGTGACCCTGGACCACAAACACCTTTTAAGGGGTATATGAGGCGATTTCAAGTTTTCCTTTCTTTTTGGAGTGTTACAAGCTGATTGTGCTTAGATAAGATCCCTGAAGTTGCAAAGAGTAAAGTCTCAAAAACAAAGAGATATTCTTTATAAAAGTTAAAAAAGAGTCAGCCACACCAACCTAAAACGGCTCGTTCTAACACGCCCCCAAATATCTACCTCACTATGTGGAAATATTTACATAATGCACCCAAATGTGCACGCAAATAAAGAAGTTGTGGTTTCAGTAAACGCAGTTAGTGTTGAAGCAGCAATGTCAGGGAGACACTGTGTGTTTCTAAGCGAAAGCAAAATAACTTTATTTGGCCTTCCGAAAGTAGATGCATTTAGGAATCTTTAAGATTACTTACAACAGAACAGCAATGCATATTATGGACGACCATTTCGTGAACCTAAGAGAGGAGGTATTGATTATGGTAGGGGCGTTACATTTATGACGAGTGCGCGGTGTTCGGGCCAATCACAGTGCAATGGGTCAGTGGCCAATCAGAGCAGACTGCGTTGTCGGAGGAGGGGATTTGTAAAAATCGACGTGTTTTAGAAAGGCGTGGTATAGAGGAGAAACAATAATGTACTTTTTGTGGAAAATAATGTGTTTTTTTTTACATTAAAGAATGTCAACATATTCTGTTACACCAAGTACACAAAAAATGATCTTTTAAAAAGCATCATATGACCCCTTGAAGTCTTAAGGCGCTGGGGTATATTTGTAGCAATAGCCAAAAATACATTGATATTAATGATCGATTTTTCTTTTATGCCAAAAAATCATTAGGATATTAAGTAAACGATCATGTTCCATGAAGATATTTAGTAAAATTTTATACTGTAAATATATCAAAAATTAATTTTTGATTAGAAATATGCATTAAGAACTTCATTTGGAAACTTTAAAGGTGATTTTCTCAATATTTTGATTTTTTGTGCACCCTCAGATTCCAAATATTCAAATAGCTATATCTCGGCCAAATATTGTCCTATATACTAACAAACCATACATCAATAGAAAGATAATTTATTCAGCTTTCAGATAATGTATAAATCACAATTTTGAAAAATTGACACTTAAGGATGGTTTTGTGGTCCAGGGTCACATATGGCCACCCTATGTATTCCCCAACTATAAGTCACTTTGGATAAAAGTGTCTGCCAAATGTAAAGGTAAATGGAATAAAGTCTGAAAAATATAAGAATAAATAATAATATAATAATAATATGTTATAACTAAATATAACAAAAATGTGGACATTAACATTCACACAGCAGCGTGAACGGGAATGTCCCGATTGGCTATATCTGGGTTTGCTCCTGTGACGGGCTTTACTTTTATCCTATTAAATGTCTCTAAAGAGAAAGAGATGAGATTGAGTAAATGGATGGATTAGTGGAGCTCCGTCACCGTCTCAAGCATTGGTTAACCTGAGTACTTTTTCTTAGACGGACAGACGTCACTCTTCCTCACTGTCTGACGTATTATTACATGGTTCATTTGAACTTGACTCCACCTCTGCATTCTCAGAAAATCAGAACTACTCCCCTCATTTTCTAAGTTTATGAAAACAAATCCATGAAACTTCTTTGTAACTTTTTTTTTAAGGTCTTAACGAAAAGTGTATAAAGAAAATATAACAAGGATGATTTTAAACATAACGCCAATTATCATCAGTATACGTAATTACACAAAACATTGGTCACTGTTGTTGTTGTGGTTTTTTTTAGTTTTGAGATAGAAAAAAAATCATGTCATGGAAGCTGATGTTCCACTAGTTGTCTCTGTCTCCTCTCTGAATCAGGACTGGGGGCAGCCTGGAGACCTGTTGAACCTGGGCATCCAATGGCACGTGCCCAGCACAGAAGAGAAAGAGTTTGTTTTCTACCTGCTGGATCTGCTGTTAAAGCCTGAACTCCAGCGTCTGCAGAAACACGCACAGGGAGAACAAGACATCAGCAGGTCAGCCATAGGTTACAGTAACATCTTATCTGTTTGAACTCATCCGTACTCCCACAGCCAGAAATGTGTTCATATTATACTGAATTTTCTTTAAAAAGTGACTGAATGTGTTTATAACAAGGGATTAACTGTGATTTATTTAATCCTTGACCCTTTTTTAATTGATTTTACGTTTTTGTTTCATAGTGGCAAAAATCTGAATGTTTTTAAATACCCCTGGCTCCTGTGGTACACGTTCACATGATTCAATGATTTACAACACCAATTCCCGAAAAGTTGGGATGTTTTGTAAAATCCAATAAAATCAAGGATCTGTGATTTGTTAATAATCTTTAACTTTTATTTAATTGACAAAAATACAAAAAAGATTTCCAAAGTTTTCACCGACCAATGTAAATGTATTTTGTAAATATTAACAAATGTGAGTTTTCTGGGGCTCAACCACAGACAGACTTTAAAAAAGTGGGACATGGAAGGCAAAGATCAAAAGTGAAAAAGGTTATAAATATCCAAAAGGACATCAGTAAGAGGTAGAGGGTATCATGGCCTGGATAGCTATGCAAATTAATTAGGGATGGGTGTATCGATCCTGAAGTATCGATATATCAATACTGATGCGAGTATCGAAAGTATCGATACTCAAATAAAAAATATCGATACTAATCTGTTTTTAACAAAAAAATTAATGTATACAATAGCATTGGAATTGGACGACTAACCTATGTTAGAGCAATAATTGTGGAGGATGAACTATGTTCTGCTCATATGAAGATGGAATCAATCAATCACAGAGAGCATTCACTCACTTCTGACAGTGCATTCGAATAGGGCTGCGTTTCCCAAAAGTATCATTAGAAAGTATTGATGCCTTTGGGAGCAGCAGCCCAGAACAATGCTATCAGAGGACAGAAAAAAACATATATGATTGAATTATTTCACAATAAATAAACTGAAATTGTAGCCTACATAGTTTGTGCAATTACATTTATTTAAATTAAACGTTAAAAGTTCATATTGATTATGTTCTATTCTGTAATGTTAATATAAATCATACACTGTCAGAATAAAAAGGTTGAATTTTATGCATGCAACAGCCGGTCACTCGCAGTCCCTTATGAAAATGAACCATGGTTTTACGAAAGTGACCATAGTTCAACTATATATATTTTAATAATAGATTTCCATGGTTACCACTAAAGTAAACATATTTTAACCATGTGTAAACAAAAATATAAACTAATAAGTTGCAATTAAGGCGTATTGAATGTTAAAATGCATTTCAAATATAAAGTTAAGTGGATATCATTAACCATTGTACTAAGTAATTTAATAAATTTCAATAATTTAAAAGTTCAGTTTAGAAGTATCGTATCTGTATCGATATCGACAATAAAATAAGTGAGTTCCCCCATCCCTATGCCCATTTTGCGTGATCCATTTTCATTGGCCTTTTCTCAATGATGTCAGAGGTGTATGGGCTCCCAAGTGCGACCCCTAGTGTTGGAATTTCGACACAACGTCGAAGTGACCGACTGAAAGGGAGCGTTGGAATTTTTTTCTTTGTACTTTAGTCAGTTAAATAAAGGTTAAAGAGAATTTATGAAAAAATGACATATTCTTGATTTTATGGCATTTCACAAAACATCCCAAATTTTCTGGAATTGGGATTGTAGAGAAAAATCAGAGACTATGATGTAAGACGGGTTAAGAAATATTGTTGTTTCTTTCATAGATGGACAGATTTTTAATTTGATGCGTTAATTAAAAAGATCAGAGAAAGACTAATTTGCTAATGTGTTTGGTCTCTTTAGGGATGACGTTCTGCAGAGTCTGTCCATTGTTCATAACTGCCTTCTGGGAGCAGGCAGCCTTCTGCCTCTACTGTATGGAGAACCTGTGCCAGAGATGTGAGTGACACACACAATGTACTACAGTTACAAAAACAACAAAAATCTTTTAATTTAGTATGCATGGATTGTAAAACTATACAGTATTTGATGCTCTGGTACTCTTATTTTTAAACATTGATTTAGTAATATTTTAACTTTCCAATGTTTCTTACTTCAGGGCAAACAGTATGGTTCCACTATACGAGACAAATGTGTACACGGGAGTAGACTATGGTAAGTGAGCATTTCCTTCTTGTGTTTAGTATCCGTGCAAGAGCTATACTTATTAATGAATTAGTTGCTTGGCAATTGATTATTATTGATTGTGGCAGACCTGTCTAGAGAGAACTACAGAGAGGACATCTGTAAGGTGATTAGACCTCTACTACGTAAGTTACTCCAACACACTGAGTCCTGTTATAGTTTTAAACTTTAAAGTTTAATACAGCAGATCAATTTTCTAACCTTTTTAACATCTAACATCAGATGTGATCAATTATTTTATAATGATAATTGTTATATATTGGCTGAACTGAAAGCTGCAGTATTCAAGACTCTCTGAACTCTATGATGTTTATCTGTATAGACCATACTCTAGAGCACTCAGAGGACGACATCAAATCCCTCTTCTCAATTCTAAAGGTGAACTGAAACACGGTCAGGTTTTCTCTAACATTTGTGTGGATGTGCAGATTATCTTTACAGTATTGCATTGGTGATAAGCAGTGGTATGACTGACAAATGGTGTTTTCCCTCTATAGATCATCAATGACCTGCTTCACTTCAAAGGCTCACACAAACATGAGTTTGACTCCCGCTGGAAAAGTTTCAGTCTTATTAAGAAGTCCATGGAGAACAAGGTTAGAGGCACATTTAATGTCTGTTACTAATCTCTATATTTGATGTGTAGTAGACTGAAACTCCCTCTTCTTCTCTCCAGCTTCACGGCAGTAAACAGCACATCAGAGCTCTACTCATAGACAGAGTCATGTTGCAACATGAGGTAACTCATAATAATTAAAATAATTAACATTTTATAGAGCGTTTGGGTGAATCTCACAAAACCTGTCAGACATTTATTTACATTTTTCATTTTTATATAATTACATTTATGTTATTAATGTGTTCTATGTAATATTGTGTATAAAGATGAAAATGAAAAATGAAGTCTATGTGGAATGTGTCATAAAAGCTATGTTTAAATATTTATATTCAATTCTTTTGATTTTAGTGTAAAATAATTGACCCCGAACAGGTTTTCATGAGATTCACCCCTTTATATGTATAATATTTTTGGGTACCATAAAATAAGAATGCATATTTTTGTGCTCTTCAGCATGTTTTGTTAAGATTTCAGTAGTTTTGAGTATGTTTTGTGCCTATGTGTGTGTTTCAGTTAAGAAATCTGACCAAGGAGGGATGTTGCTACAGGAGTGTTCATCAAGACCTGATAAATGACCTGCTCCGACTGTCCACCAGCAGGTACAGTCAGGTATGACAAGGCCATATACACAAACATACATATGTATTCACACACAAAAGCAATGAATACACCATTAACAGTCTCTATTTTACCTCAGGTGAGGAGTAAAGCTCAGAATGTGCTGTTCACTGCATTGGGTACCTACAACTTATGCTGCAGAGATGTCATCCCTGCAGTGCTGAAGTATCTGGACCCAGACCGCACTGACGTCACCCAGCAGCAATTCAAAGTAGGTCTTACACAGTTCGGGATAAATATACACTGAAAGAAACTAAGAATCTTTCTCTCTCTATTGATCATTCTGACATATGACATGACATATGACAAGCTTTTGAAAATTGAGTAGGATCATATGTTGTCTATGTCTTTTTTACTCTTCTCCAGGGTGCCTTGTACTGTCTGTTAGGGAACCACTCTGTTATCTGTCTTGCTAACCTGCAGTACTGGGACTGCATTACTCTCACATGGCCTGTCATCATACGCTCTGGTATGAGCCCCTCCATGTCTCTAGAGAAGTCTTCGGTCGTCCGGCTCTTCGATGATCTGGCTGACAAAATCCACCGCCAGTACGAGACTATTGGAGTTGACTTTTCTGTGAGTTCAGCAAATAGTAGCCTAAATGAGGGAGAAACATTAACTAAACATCGGGAAAAAATTACACACTTCAGCTTTAAGTGGATGGAAAGCCTTCGTTTGTTTTGCTAATATGTTTACTGTCATCGCACACCAGCTTCAACTTCAACTGCAGTTATAACAAAAGTAAAAGTATTTTTTATTGTGACACTGTTCTTTTTTCTTTCATATTCAGATCCCGGAGAGTTGTGTGGAGGTTGCTCTAAAAATGATGAAATCTAGTAACCCAGAACCGACTCTATGTGCCGCCTCTGAACAGGAGGAACTGGAGGGAAGAAAGAGACAGGAACAGAAAAACAAAGACTCAGTGCAGTAAGTAAATGCATAAAAAAACTACAAACAAATATGCTTTCCAATTTATATCCAGTTAAGCAGTGGATATACACAAAAATTGAGTTTTTTCTGTTTTATCAATCCTAACAGAAAGTATGAGAATCTAGTGGTGGATCTTTTGGACTGCCTTTACGACCAAAACCTGTACGTCTACTCATTGTGTCTTTTGAGATTGGACAGCAAATGTCTGGATGGTAAAGTCATGGAAATTCATTGGTCATATGCTTATTTATTTGGCAGGCCCTGGAAGTTTGAGCAGATAGCTATCGGCTTCCTCTCTCTGATGCTGAGAGATGACCACCCCTTGCCTTCCTCTGCAGTCCTCTTTTTCATTGAGAGCCTGAACCACGACTCGCTCTTAGTTCGCAATGTGTGTTTGTGTGTGCATTGTGTCACAATTATACTTATGAACATATGTGTGTAAGGAAAGCTACACAAAAACGCACTTCATTCTGTCGTGTCCTATTTGTTGTTCAGGGTGCGATATCAGCAGTGAGTGGAATTTTAAAGCAGCTTAAGAGACATCACAAGAGTGGCAGTGAATCTTACGACTTATCTTAGCCTCAAAACGTCTCTACAATTCATGTGAGTACACAAAACCCTCAGAGGCGGACAACGTGACTCAACCCATTACTGAGTGAAGTACAAAAAACGGAAAAAAAAAATATTATTTAACAACCCTACCCACCCCCACATAAGCAAGATGGTAGTGATCTCACACAGCTCTGACAGTGGGTGCACACATCTATGTGTAACCATTTATCCACATTTGAACAGAGTGGACAGTAAAATCCTGTAAATACAGACTGTTAAGGAAGAAAATTAAAAATCAAACCTGCTTTAAAACCCAGCAAAACAACTGTAGCTGTATAACTTTACAACAGCAACACTGCTTTAACAAAAAAAGCAAAACAGCAAGACTTTTGACATCAAAACTAAATTTTTTTTAAATGCCGTCTAATCGCTCTCGCTGTATTTTGATGTCACACACAGAACTGTCTGTGCAGTGCTGCTTCAGTCAAAAACCTTTTGTGTTTTATTAGGAGACACAACAGTTCTTCTGTTACTTTATATGTAATATTTTCACTTACACAATTAAGCAAAAAAATGCAATAATATACATGACAAATCGTGGTATAATATATACCACAATATTAAATTCTTATTATTGAATTGTTGTAAATAAATATCACATTTGCAACTTGTCAGTGTTCAAAAATGCTGGGAAATCTCTTCATGTAGCCCTACAAGAGTGTTTACTGATAAACTGTCTGAAAAAAAGATAGTTTTTAGAGAAGAAAAAAATCACCCACTGACTTTCAAAGCTGCTACATACAGTAGTGATGACTTTCTACTTCGAGGACCTTGATAGAAATGTAGTGGAGTGAAAAGTACAATATTTGTTAAAAGTCATATTATTAAAGTCATAAGTTCCCAGAAAAAATAATACTAAAGTAAAGTTAATTGTTACTGTCCGGCGCTCTCCTAACCATACCGTACGGAATTGAACTCATATCAAAGAATTTCTGAGATTTGAGCTTTATTTGTTCCTGTTCTTCGTGTAGGTGGTGGTAAAGCTCTAGGCTCTCTGCTGGCAGGAGACAGGTCTGATAACCAGTGGCTGCAGTATGACAGTAGCAGGTTGCCACGTTCCCAGCAGGACTGGGATGAATGCTGCTTCATTGAGAAAACCCACTGGGGCTATTCCACATGGCCACGGTACACATGCTTACAGTGCTTAAATACATGAGTCATGCACCATATTTCATGTCTTCCGAAGCCATACAATAGCTTTGTGTGAGGAATATAAAGAAAATTGATATACACACAAAAGTGACAGTAAAGACCTTTTCAGTATTACAGAAGATTTCTTTTGAACTTAATATACATCAAAGAATTCTGTAAAAAAAAAAAAAAAATTAAGCGGCACAACTGTTCTCAACATTGATAAGAAATGGGTTGTAAGTGCAAAATCATCATATTGGAATGATTTCTGAAGGACTATGTGACACTGAAGACTAGATTAATGATGCTGATGCCAATCCAAACTTTTGAATGGTAGCATATATTTAGCAGTTCATTGAAGATCAACACAAAATTGATTTAAAAATTTTTTTTTTTTTTTTAAGGAAGCTGTGCTCAGCGATGCCATCCTGAGGAACAAGCCTAAAACAGGGCAAAAAAAAGAGATGCAGAGAAAATGAATGATGTCACAATATTCAAAGTTAAACTGACATTCTAACCCAACCCACTGTCTGAAGAATGTCTAAACCGATCCGCATCCCACTCAGTTTTCTGGTGTAGAGTGAACCGCTCATATACGATCCTTTCTCGACCAGACAGTTTCGGACATTAGATACAGTGCATCCATATATGTCTTGGAGGACAGAAAGGGGAATAGATAAAGAGCCCACGCGATTTTGCCGTTTAGGTAATAGAGAGTATTCAGAGAACGTGCGATCTCACAGTCCATTGTCACAAACAATGGTGGCTACCCGAGGGTATATGGACTGACATCCAGCCAGATATTAACAACCAGAACAGCAAAAAATGTGAACCCAGCACAAAAAACATAAACATGGTCTTGTGTTTGCCAAAGGGTCTTTTCCGGAACTTGATGATGCCTTCCTGCCTCGTGCTGAAGCCTCAATATGGCGCGACTGGTTGCAGAATTCATGGAGCACCCGCGCTGTCTAGTGGCGGAGCATACATCTCTGGGGAAATAATCAGGGGCTCCAAAACATGGAGCTACAGCAAGTATGTAGCCACCACCGCATTTAGTTTGCAGTCAACAAAAGGTTCAGGGGGGAGGGATTAGAGTCTAACATCATGTGTTTGGTGCTGAATGATGTAAAAAGTGTGTGAGTTGTATGTGATTGTGTTGTTAGTTACAGGTGGAAAAAACTGGGGGCTTCTACTGTGCCACTCCTACCGTAAAAGCCTCTCCAATATCACATTGAGAATGATGGACCTGGGGTACTGCATGCCACTGGACTGCGTTAAAGGACCCACCTTTGTCACTCTTTTTTAGAGCATGAACACGCCATTTTAGTAGGATGTCGACCAATATGTTTTATATCAATTGAGTTTTTGCACAATTATCTTTTATGTACAAAAAACATGCATTCAACTTGTGGATAAATTTAGTCTCATTATCCTCTCTATAAAATATGGATACTGCTGAAAGTATGTTGGAAAATATGTTATCTACCACTAGCGTTTCAAAAGATGCAGTTGTGTGGTAGGAGTTTACGTTTAATGCAAATGACAGAGAGAATCTACTGTATAAAAGATGTAATATAAATGCTTTTTTTTAACTTTTTGATTCTCAAAGAATCCTGAAAAACTGTTTTCTTATGATCTACAATTATAAGAAATGTTTCTTGAGGACCAAAATCAGCATATTAGAATGATTTTTGAAGGATCATGTGACACTGTAGACTGGCGTAACGGCTGCTGAAAATTCAGTCATACCATCACTTGAAATATATATTTTAACATGTATAGATTAAAATAGAAAGCAGTTGTTTTAAATAGTAAATATATTTCACAATATTTAAGTTTTTACGTATTTTGATCCAAAACAGCCTTGGGAGGCCTAAAAGACTTCTTTCAAAAAAATTTCATAAATCTTACCGACCCAAAATATTTTAAAACAGTAGTATATGCTTTCATATTTTCCCAAAAAATGATTCCTTGTGTTTGTGTGTATTGTACAGGAGAGCCGAGACCCACGAAAGCTGCACTGGCTGTTTGAGATGCTGATGGAATCACCGGTCACAGGAGAAGGAGGCTCATTTGTGGACGCCTGGTATGACATCACTACCAAACTGAAAGCTGAATGTAATGGATTAAAAGCAGGAATGTGATGAATGTGACTTGTATATATTTCATGTCTAAGTTTGTCATGTAATTGGACCCAATGTCGTGTCTCTTTTTCAGCCGTCTGTATGTGCTGCAGGGAGGTCTTGCTCAGCAGGAGTGGAGGGTCCCAGAGCTGCTTCACAGGTTACTACACTACCTAGAACCCAAACTCACTCAGGTCTACAAGAATGTACGCGAACGCATCGGCAGGTATGTGCTTGAATACAAAAATCAACATTATATGTGTTTTTTTTCATGTTCAATTTGCCTTCAGAGCCGCTGTATATTAGCAACACATTCAGCAACTGCAGTTCATTCTTACTCTCTTCTTGTCCTGTCTCTCAGTGTGCTCACCTACATCTTCATGATTGACGTGAACCTACCACACACTCAGCCCACCATGTCTCCGCGCATCGCAGAGTTCACAGAGCGTGTGCTGGCCAGGCTCAAGCCTTTAACGGAGGGTGAGGAGGAGATCCAGAACCATGTGGTAGAGGAGAACACAGTGGGAGATCAAGACGAGAGGACACAAGCCATCAAATTACTCAAAACTGGTGTGTATTTTGTGTGTCTCGCTGTTTGTGTGTGAACATGATTGTTTGAGAAAGTGAAAATGAGTGTGCAGAAGTGTTTCAGGGATATTTTGTGTTTTTCACTGTCTTTGTGACAGTGTTGAAGTGGTTGATGACCAGTGCTGGACGCTCCTTCTCTTCTGCGGTCCCTGAACAGCTTCGTCTCCTCCCTCTACTCTTTAAAGTGAGTCCAGTCTTTGTCCCTAATTTAGTTCACTCCCTACAAATCTTGTGTTTTTAAGCCTATCTCTCTCTCTCTCTTTCTAGATTGCTCCCGTGGAGAATGACGACAGCTATGATGAGATGAAGAGAGACGCTAAGATGTGTCTGTCTCTCATGTCCCAGGGGCTTCTGTACTCAGAGCAGATCCCACAAGTCCTCAATGCACTTGAGGAGGTGACTTTCCAGTGCCCATAACGCATGCACACACACACACTAAAAGCTGAAAACAGCATATTTAGTAGGAGTTATGTGTGAATGTGAGGGTTTGATGTGTGATTTGACCAGCAGATGGCGTTATATGTTACAGATTTCAAGGATCAGCTCATGGCACGCACGTTACACCGTTCTCACCTACCTGCAGATCATGGTTTTCTACAATCTTTTCACCTTCCTCAGTGATGCCAAGGCCGTCAGTGACGTGAGAGCGCTGGTACTACGCCTGCTGGAGGATGAACAACTTGAGGTGTGTGAATAAACTTGCACATGCATAAAGGTTTGTTTCGCAGTTTCTGAGGACTAGGGTTGTCTCTGGCTCTTTATTTTCTGTGGGGAACAACCAATCATCTGCCTAGCCTAATATGAGAGTACATAATAGTAATTTCATACTGAATATTATGAATTATTTGTGTTCCTCAATCAACATCATAAAATGCAAAAATTAAATGGATGAACTTTATGAACAGCACTTTAACTATGACAGCAAATCAGCAGAGCATTCGAATAAAATCACTGACTCGGCAATGAAGAATTGCACAACAATCTCTCATTCGACAAACTTGGCAGACTTTCTGGCTGTTGATGAATGAATTAATTGAATGAATCATTTTAATACCATAGTGAGAGCATTTTTTGGCAGTTTTTAATACTAATAAAAGTTTCTGTCATATGAAGCAATGCATTTTAACCATGTTAATATGTACACAAATAATATGACAAACAATAAATTTGCATTGCACATTTGTATTTATTTAAAATTGTTTATATATTAATTTCATTAGAATTTTATAATTTAATTACATTATTTGTCATTTTAATTTATTGTATTTTCTACATCCTAGCTTTACATTTACTTCTAAAACTACCAATTTATTTATTTATTTATTTATTTACTTCTTTTACCTAGAGAAGCGTGTGGCCCTTTTAAAATGTGGTACTCTACCTTTTAAATTGATTAAAAGTGACAGCAAAGACATTTTATAATGTTACAAAATATTTCTATTTCAATAAATGCGGTTCTTTTGACATTCTAATCATCAGAGATCTCAAAAAATGTATCAAGGTTGTACAAAAATATTAAGCAAGCCAACTGTTTACACATATTAATAATAAAACAAATCAGCGTATTTGAATGCTTTCTGAAGGAATCATGTAACACTGAAGATGGAAGTAATGGAAAAAATTCAGCTTTGCCATCCGTTAATTCCATGTTAAATATATTAAAATAGAAAACAGGTTTTGCAGTTAATATAAATTTTTGAGGACATTTTCCAAATATTGGGCCCTCATAATACATACCTTTAATACACAGGCCATAGTCGCAGTGCTCAAGTCTGGACAAACGGACACAAGTGTCCTCTGAGCTCTGTCTTTTTCTTCGGATTTCACTCCCATGATGTGTGCAGATATCTGCATGTTTAAGATACGTTTCACTCAACTCCACTGAATTAAGCCTGATCACTCTTCAAGATTATATATCTATCTATATTTGAGGTCTTTTAGAGGAAAAGTCTAAACGGAAGCAACTAAGAATAAGCACGACCTTCTGTTCATGCATGTGTTTGAGTGTAATCGCTAAGGTTAACTGTGTCGAAAGCCAATTGCGTAGGCCGCTCTGGTGAAAGTGTCTCTTTCTCCGTTCTCTCTTTTCAGTGATGTAGCACTCTCATTTTCCTTTATTCTTTCTCTCTATCACGCTCTCTATCCTTCTATCCCTCTTACTGTTACCATGGCAACTCCCAGTTGCAGCAGTATTCTGTTTCCATGGAGATAGATGTTCAAATTTCCAGAGAGGAGAGGACTGCAAACAGAGAGAAGAGGCTAAAGGGGGAAAAGAATAGGGTTATGAGTGGAAGAAAACTACACCCTTTAATTCAGGCTATTAAATCAAAGCACCTTGGGTTCCATGGTGCATACAACCCTCTGTCTGCTGATGTAATACAGCTATTCAGTTGATTGGTACCAGCCAATGAGAACGTGACTGTTTCAAAGTTAAATATCAGAGCACACGAGCCAAGGTCACTAGATTTTGAAGCTTCAAATCATAAGCCATTGTTTCTTTTTCACCACAGATGCGTGTCCTAAACTCTCATAGACATGCACCGAGAATTGCTATTGCTGAGTCAGCTTTTATGGCTGTCTGTGTTTTTAATAACTAAGGATTTTTTTGCCTAATTACACAGTTCTTCCTTGAGACCGGTTAAATGACTAGTTGTTCACACTATTTGTTTAGCACATCACTGGTAATAAACTCTATATTTGCTTATTTACCCATTTCAACCTGACTGGAGTTCTGCTCTGGAACATCTTGTTTTGTTCTGTAATGCAGATGGCACTGTTCTGCTATGCTATACACTTCTTTTCTTCGGGCCCTGTGTATTTTTTTTTCTTTAAAGAAAAGTTCTGACCCCGTCTTTCCCTGCTCTGTACTTCCCACACTATTTTCAGATAACTGAAAAGAGAAACTGTCTGAACCTTTGGCCACAAGATATTAGCCTGAACTGTAACAATGTAATGATCTGATTCTTCCTTTTGTCATGGAATGGAGTGGGCGCGCCCCCGAAGCTCTCAGGAGCGGATTACCCAATGAATGCGGCCGCCATTTTGAACGGAAAACTAGACGAAACAACTGCGCAGACACAATGGCATGACCAGAGGCGCAAAAAAGAAGGAGAGAAGGAAAGGAGGGACGAGGAGCTGGGCTCAGTAGGGGACATGATCATTACTGCTGGTAATGAGTCCACACCACATTGTATATAAGTACAAGGCGCACTACTGTTCAAGAGGATGGGGTCACCAGGATTGGAATGTTTGAAATGGTAGTCGTAATACAGAAGGAGTATGTAATACAGTGCCGCTTGAAAGTTTGTGAACTCTTTTAGAATTTTCTATATTTCTGCATAAGTGTAACCCAAAAGATCATCAGATTTTCACTGTCCTGAAAGTAGACAGAGAATCCAATCAAACAAATGAGACAAAAAATATATACTCTGTCATTTAATATAGGGAAATTATCTAATTTAATATTGTGAGTGGCAAAAATTATGGAAATTCTATGAGTAGCAGTTAGTTAATTTGAAGGTGACGTTAGGGAAAGGCCAAGTCTTACAGAGGTTTTGTTAATCAATGGAGGACTTTCAGGTGTTCAGGTGAAAGAACGGGAAAGCTCAACCTGCCCTGTTGTATTAAAGAAACAGTGATCTATCAAAGTCTGGTCATGTCTGTGGAAGTGAATCATGGCACAAACAAAGGAGATCTCTGAGGAACTCAGAAAAAGAGTTGTTGGTAATCCTCAAGCTGGAAAAGGTTACAAACATCAAGATCTCTAAAGAGTTTGGATCTAACATATCCACAGTCAGACCGATGTGTACAATTGGAAGGAAGGTCATAAGGACCATGTGTAGCGATCCCCAGACCGTGGGCCCTCGATCCAACAAAGATCTCTCCAAAAGCAAGACGTGTAATAGTCCGTGAAGTTGCAAAGGACCCTAGGGTAACTTCTAAGCAATGAAACACATTGGCTTATATTAAGTTCATAAGTCCACCATCAGGAGAACACTGAACAACCATGGTGTACATGGCAGAGTTGCAAGGAGAAAGCCACTGCTCTCCCAAAAACCACTGCTGCACATCTGCAGTTCGATAAAAACCATGTGGACAAGCCAGAGGAATACTGAAGAAATGTTTTCTGGAAGGATGAGACCAAAATAGAAAATTTTGGTTTAAATGAGCAGCATTATGTTTGGAGAAAGAAAACACTGCATTCCAGCATAAGAAACATATCCCATCTGTGAAACATGGTGGTGGTAGTATCATGGTTGGGGCCCGTTTTGGGCCTATTTTGCTGCATCTGGTCCAGGATGGCATGTCATCATTGATAGAACAATGAATTCTGAACTATACCAGCTGATTTTAAAGGAGAATGTCAGGACATATGTCCGAGAACTGAATGTCAAGAGAAAAAGGGGCATGCAGCAAGACAACGACCCCAAGCACACAAGTCATTCTACCAAAAAGGGTTGTGTTAAAGGGGTGGGGCTATTATGTTTTTTCACTTTTTCAACTTTAGTTAGTCTGTAATGGTGCTGTTTGAACATAAAAAGATCTGCAAATTACAAAGCTCAAAGTCCACTCCAAAGGAGATATTTTATTTTAACAGAAATCACTTTTCAAAAACTACAACGAACGACTCGTTTGGACTACAACACATATTTTCTGGAATTTGTGATATCACAAATATCGACGAATGGGACGAGACCTGGTTGAGCTGCACTAGAGAAGGCAACGAGTGTTATCACTATGTCATAGACACACTAGCTTTCCCAAGGCAGAAGAACTTAAAGTGGTTACAATCATCCGGGTTTAAATCGCACCCAAATTGATTTGATTTTGACGCAATATTTACATTCAAGTTCGCAGGCGGCTATGGTAAGGGGCATGACATTTCCAGACAAGGCGACCAGAGTGACTGCCAATCACAAAACACATGGCCAGCTAACCAATCAGAGCACATTTCGTATTTCAGACGGCGGGCCTTCATTTGATACAGGAACAATTCAAGCCATTCATGCCAGACTGGGGAGAGAGGCGTTGTAATAATGTAAAATATGTGAAAAATAATGTGTTTTTCGAACAACCTAGTATGAGAGCCTGTACACCCCCAAAACAAAATCAAGACTTTGTAAAAGAGCATAATAGGACCCCTTTAAAGAAGAACAAAGTTAATGTTTTGGAATGGCCAAGTCAAAGTCTGGACCTTAATTCAATTGAAATTTTGTGGAAGGAACTGAAGTAGTTCATAGGAGGAAACCCACCAACATCACAGAGTTGAAGTGTTTGTTGTGCAGCCGTTGAAGCCGTTGTGCAGGACTGATCAACAGTACCAAGAAAGGTTTAGCTGCAGTTATTGCTGCAATAGGGTTTCAGACCAGATACTGAAAGCAAAGATTCACATACTTTTGCACCACACAAATATTTAACACTGGATTTTATTTTATTTATTTTTACATCATGACGTCAAGAAAAATGATTTCAAATGTTGTCTCAGGCTATGATTTTATATCTAAGGTGAATTCAGGTAAACTTTTAGTCCCTCAGATGAATATACCTGAATTCACCCTAGGTATATTATATACTTAAAATAACTTAAATTTCATGTGTGTGTGTGTAGACCTGGGCTGGCAGGCATGCAGGGTATTGGGGGTTCTGAGTGCCTGCATCCTGTCCAGGTCAGTATGATCTGTGCCCATGGATGCCCCAGATCCTCATGGACATGAGTGCCCACCTCAATGACACACCAGCCTATCGAGGTACAGTCTCCTCTTATGCTGTGTGTTAGCTGTGGAGGAGAAGGGGGGTTGATTGGGATGATCAGCTGATTGCAGTCTGCAGGTGGGCCAGGATTGACTGAGCAAACATAAAAATGTTTAAGCATTCTGGAAGTTGAAACATAAAGTAACCTTCCAACTGAATTTTGAGAAAAGAAAAATATGGTATGGATGTGCAGAGGTAGACAGAAGCTGGCACTACGAGAATTATGCTAAAACCAGAGCAGGCAGGTGCTTAAAGAGGACTACAAGCTTTTTTTTATATATATATATATATAATTTTTTATATCTTATTTTTTTTTATATCTATATATTATTTTTTTTCTTTTTGTTGTTTCTCTAGATGAGTGTGAAGAAAACCCTGTCGGATTTCCGTCGCACTCATCATGATAACTGGCAGGAACACAAGCAGAAGTTCACAGATGACCAGCTGCTGGTGCTCACAGATCTGCTGGTCTCCCCCTGTTACTACGCTTAGGTCTGTTATAAACACACACACAGGCTCTTTTCCAAAACCTAGTGAGCTGCTTTGCATTCTGCTGCCTAGATAGACTGTGCCTTTTAAAGCAGCATCCTAATTTGAAATGAAACCGCACAAATGACCGATTTGGAACGATCTACACACTGTAGCCAGCAACTCCAGCCAGTACATCATACAAATAGTGAATGTAATACTACAGTAAAACGGTATATTTTTATTTAACATCTTTTATATACTTTTTTTTTTTAATGAGTAAATATTTTCTGGGTCATTTATTTTCTGGACTTTGAGCATATGATAAATGATAAAATGCCACCTATAGCATCTAACTAGATTTTGGAACGTACTGTTCACATACATGCATGTTCAGACATGTTTTATCCTCAGACTCTTCTTATGATCATTTCTTTTCTGTTTTTCAGAATGATGTCACTGTCTGGTGAAGGGGAAAGCAAAGCTAAATGAAACATGAATTTTTGTTTGCTCTGAATGTCTGGGATTGTTTTTAGAGGAAAATTAAAATGATTTATGTAGCAATAAATGCTACATCTAGTTATAAAATAACTAGAATCTTTTACTAAACTTTTTTTTTATTATTATTTTTGAGGACACTTAATATTTAAGGGGAACTTTATTGCAGGTATCGCTGACCTGCATCTAAAATGTTCTTGTACAGATTTTAATTTTTGCTTGTGTGAATGCAGTATGGATTGTTATAGCCCAATATAAAGCAGTTTTCTGCACTGCTTTGCATTGCATATTTATTGTAATAATAGCATTTGACAATTTTAGCAGTAATCCGTTTAAAATGTGTACACATGTAATATTGGTAAATGTTACATATGTGTATGAGGTAAAGGTACCAATTTCTTTTTGAAGTAGCACTGTACATTTCCCCATGCCTCATAGAGACAGTGTGAATTTTGAACAGTTATGTAAGCCTACATCAATTAAAGAGTGTAAGACTATATGCTTTGGTGATGCTGTTCTCCAATTGTCATGCAATACAGCTGAACTAAACTGATAATTGAATATAATCACAATGGCAATAGCATTACAAAATAGTAGTCCTTTTTAAACCATTAGATTTTAAACTCCTGCACTTCATGCATCTTTTTCTCTATTCATATTTTTGCAGTCAGTAAATTGTTTATTATTTATTTATTCAATTGAAACGTTTAGTCTGTCTTTTCAGTTGACCTTTGCATTTAGTTTAGTGTTTGCAGTTTTTGCTTCAAGCCAGGTGTTCTCATATTCCGATATCAGAAGCTTTTTAAAGGTAGTGTCAGCAAAAGCGGAGACAGTGTCATTGAGACTTGCTATTAGCAAGCGTTGCCGAGCTTGTCAGTAGCAACAGTTGTAGACTGTACATTAATGCAGTGATTTGTTGGCAAGCTTGCATTTTAAGTATAATTAACGCTGTCAAAATCATGTCATAAGCCAATGTGTATTTTTGACTTTGGTTGGTAAGCTATAAGACAAAGTAATGCTATGCTAATGCTTGACTAATTGATTACTTTTGTTAGTTTTTCTTGATATTCCTTTTACAAATATTTGACAAAAGACAAGTGATGATTGTAATAAAGTGTGACAAAATATGCATGTTAAGTCTTTTTTTTTGTGCCTCTCCCATGTTGCTTCTGACAAAGAACAATTTGTTTGATATATTATTCAAATGCGTAATATATATAATATTATTTAAATTCGTGTGTGTCTTGGTATGTATGTACGTGTGTGTAATCAAAAAATATGATTAATATAATGGAATTGGCAGAATTGCTCGTCTCTGCTCTTATTTAAATGAACAAAATTACTATAATTAATATTAAAAAATATTATATATATAACAAAATTCGACTCTTTGTGCTTCCTGCGTGAGCATCCTTGCTGTCCATTCACGGGCTTCAATATGATTCCAGTGAGGCGCGCCCACTCTCCTGCGCATTACATTCACTCTGTTTTTCATTCTTATTCAGTGATACTCTTTCTCTAAATAGGATGTTTGTAACGTTCATGTACTTTGGAGATCTGTACAAATGTGGAAAACGCGGTGTTTTAAAAATGGCACACGTAGGGAATCCATGGTAAGAAAATCATCATTTTTCGGGAAGTGTAGAAAGAAAGCTGCAGGGTTATTATAGGCGACTGTGTGTATGGACTGAACGATGTATTAGATATTTATTGGACGTTTGTTTTAATGATGCATGTGATCTATTGTATGTGTTCTTTCAAAGATTGGGGCTGAAAGCGTTTTTGACACGATTTTATAGTCGGCACACATTCACCTGCAGTAATATAATTCTTAACAGAGGTGGTTAACGGATAAGAAAAGCCTTCAGATACTATGCAGATTGTTGCAGGCATGCACTCATCTTAATCGATAGATTTGTGGATGATGGGAACGCGCACGGATGAGATAAAGGTACAATAGTCATCGTGATGCTCTTGTGTTTTTAAAGAAATTCCAAAAAATGTGTGCATCAAGTGATGATAAAGATATCACATTGATTAAAATTAATCCCTCAAATGGTTAAAAAAAGCCATTAGGCCGTTGTCATAATTATTTGTTGTTCATTTCTTGTATTATTATTATTACTTGTGTCCTTGCAGCAATCCAGAGGGTCTGCCATGAACCATGTGCACAATGGGAGTATTAGCTGGCTCTTGGGTGACCTAAAGGCAAGATGGGCAACACTCTGAGGCTGTGACCACTTTGCATCCCCATGTGTACCATGAACAGCACTGCCTGGCCTTTGGACCTGGCTGAGTTTGCGAAACCTCGGGGCTTCAACAGCTCCCAGAGCCAGTCTGCTTCTGTGAGTGGCTGGGCATTAATCCACACGGCTACCCTTGCCTCCTGTTCCCTCCTGTTGGTCCTCATCTTTTGTCTCGGTTCTTATGGAAACTTGGTGGTCTTCTTGTCCTTCTTCGACCCGGCGTTCCGCAAGTTCCGCACCAACTTCGACTTCATGATCCTCAACCTATCCTTCTGTGACCTGTTCATTTGCTGCGTCACTGCGCCCATGTTTGCACTGGTTCTCTTTCTGGATGCTGGAGACGCTAGTGGCGGCGTGTCCCAGGGCTTCTGCTTTGCCTTCCACCTCACCAGTTCGGGCTTCATCATTATGTCCCTCGAAACGGTGGCTGTGATTGCCCTGCATCGGCTCCGCATGGTCCTGGGTCAGCAGCCCAACCGTACAGCCTCGTTCCCCTGTACTCTGGTCCTCACTGCATTGTTATGGACCACCAGTTTCACACTGGCGGTGTTGGTCACCTTACGAGCATATCCCAGGAGCTCCGGACCTTGCCTGCCCCACTTTGGTCTTACCGGCAACAAAGCCAAGGTAGTACTGTACGTATACATTGCAGACTTTGCTTTCTGTGTAGGTGTGGTGTTCATCTCATACCTCATGATCGCTCTGGCGTTGAGGAAGAACGCTCAGGTTCGGAAGTGTCCCATCATCACGGTGGACGCGACACGTCTACCTACTTCTCATCCGCCGCTCATTGCCACTGGTTTCGAGGGCATGCAGTGTACAGTGCAGGTGCCCTCGCTGTACCGCAACCAGACCTACAACAAGCTCCAACATGTCCAGACGCACTCCTTTACCAGGAGAACCAACCAGCCCCTCGTGCCTGGGGCTGCCACTGGAGCAACTTGCTGCCAGTTGGTCTCCACAGTTAACCTGGCGACAGCCAAGGATTCAAAGGCTGTGGTCACATGCATAGTCATCGTCATCTCGGTGTTGTTGTGCTGTCTACCGCTAGGTATATCTTTGGCGCAGGATATGGTGTCACCGGAGAGCAGTTTTGTCCACTACCAGTTCGAGCTCTGTGGATTTGCCCTCATCTTCCTGAAGTCTGGAATCAACCCGTTTGTGTACTCGCGCAACAGCGCAGGTCTGCGTCGCCGTGTGCTCTGCTGCCTCCAGTGGGTGACCTTGGGCTTCCTGTGCTGCAAGCACAAGACACGCCTACACGCTATGGGCAAAGGAAGTCTGGAAGTCAACCGCAACAAGTCCTCGCACCACGAGACCAACTCGGCGTACATGCTGTCGCCGAAGCCTCAGAGGAGGCTGGTGGACCAGGCTTGCGGACCCAGTCACTCCCGGGACAGCATGCCTAGTCCCTGTGCCACCACTGGACGCAAGCCCCGACCCCCGAGCACATCTACACCCATCAATACGCGCATAGAGCCCTACTACAGTATCTATAACAGCAGTCCGTCAGCAGGCCCGAGTTCCCCCAACAGCCTGCAGCGGGTCAACTCTCAAACCACAGCCTTTGCCAAAAGCTACGTGGCTATGCATTACCACACCCACCAGGAGGCGCTGCAGGACTTTGACAGCACCTCAGCTCATCAGATTCCCATCCCATCAGTCTGAGCTGTAGAACGTCATGCTACCTACTCAGCATCCAAAGTGGAGCATTTATAGTGTTTGCTTGTGGTTTGCTAGTGGTGTTTTGCTCAAGAGACAATGTGCGTCATTGAGTATCTAATAAAAAGAAAACGGGACTAGCTAATTGTCGCTTTCCCCAAGTGTTATCACTATTTTCTGGACTGAAGGATGTTCTATTTTTACATTTACATGGCATTTTCATGTAATATTCTTCACACAGACTATGTATTTGTTAAACATCCTACATTTTATATATGAACTTATTAAATGTTTTGCAAGTGTATCCTGACGTCTTTGAGACCAAATGTTTAATGTACTGCTGTAGTTTGCTTTGTCAATCATCTCTTTTAAGATATTCACTCGCCTTAAGCATTAATAAGCTAATGATGGATTTTTTTATGTAAAAGCATTAGTTTTCTGTGAACAAAACCTATAAACAAAAAGGGACGCTAGCACCACCTAGTGTAGGTAAATGGGCCCTTCTGGCCAATTCGTAATGTTTAACAAAGGCATGTTTATTTCTCCATGAGAAATATTTTCTTTTTTATAATGAATAGCGCTGTCTGAATGATTGTCTAATATATATTGTTTTAATTTTCATTGTAAATGAAAAAAATCATATTCATTTTTGCTTTGTTTTCCAGTACAATGAGCTTGTTTATCAAAAAAATCTGAATTGTGACTTTATGCTTAAATCAAGAAAAATATCTGCCAATGGGGTATGAAAAATAAACTCGTTTTCTGTTTGAATTGTTATAAAAGTATAAATTAAGTCATTTTGATATTTTTTCAGCAAACATATCAAGTAAATGTATCTTGATTTAAAAACCTTTAGATATTTGGCCGGGGGGAGGGGTGGAAAAAACCAGGCAAAATACTAAGACAATTTTTGCAGTGTATTATTAAGGGGTGTATGAATCACTGAAGGACTTGAAACATGAGACTCATTTTATTCAACTGAACATGTACAGGCTGAGAAAGAACCAGCATTGCAGGCAATACAAGGAAATAATCTTTGTCTTGATACATTTGTTCTTAAGAGTTAAGAGGAGCCCTTCACCAAACACATTATCGTACAGTAGTGGAAGTGGTTACGTTGAAGTGAGGGTAATTCACAAATTGTGAACATAAATCAATGACCCATGATTTCCAAAAAAATTGTTTAATTACATTCACTTTCCTTTGCATATAAGACAGTGTATTTTCCCTTGCAGTTTGCATTGCACAATTACTACTATCACTTTTAAAAACAATATAACCGTCTCCATATGCACACTGATACTGGCAAGCACTGAACTACCAGAAGTTGGATCAAATAAATAATGTATATTTAAAACCGCTGACCAACTTGTATAATCAATTGATTAACAGAACAAATTAATCATTTGATTAGATTTTTTAAGTGACTTTCCCTCAGCCAACCATCTATATGTGCCAAAGCATGAAAAAGCTGAACAAAAATATTCTTCAACAGGTTTGAGATTTGTAAATAAAACATTGAGAATTCAGTCCTAGCTGCATCTCCAGGTATAAAAGTATCATCAAATCTCCTCCGTGTTTAGTCTTCAAACAAGAGAAAGTGCTGTCAGTGAGGGACTTTCTCAACGGGTGGAGGCCTGAGGTTCAGCAAGTCCATGTTATCGCCATGTTCTATGGAGCTAGACTTTATCAGACCTTTATCTCTCCCTCTGACAATCATACTGCCTTCTTCCTCTGTATTGTTTGTTCTCCAAATTAAAATCCATTCCTCCATCTAGGCTAGCTAGGGATTGAAAGAAGTCCATTTTCATCTGCAGTGTCCAAGATCTTGCATATTACAGGCGACTCAACCTGTGGCAGAATGACAACCAGGATAAAGGTTATCCACATGAAATGATAACAATGTAGCTTTTCATAAGCCATAACATCAAAACACAATGTGCTCATCACTGGAACTATCTAAGGCTGTGCAATTATTAAAATCGAAATTGTATTCAAATCTCAGTCATTTTGTTTTCCACTCACCCCGAGAACATATTGACAGGTCTGAGGTTCCAGCATGTAAACTGTAACAGCATGAGGAGACTCTGATTCCTTACACCTGAGACAGAACAGGTAAGTGTTAGTGGCAGCATTCAAGAAACCCAAAAACCTCATAGCATCAAGAAGTTTGGGTAACTCACTTGAGCTTGACTATAACCTGTCTCGGTTTCCCTGTTAGGTCACAAACATCTCCATGGCCATAAAAGTGAGATACGACCCTGATGAGGTAGACAACATACATGACATATTAAAATCTGACAGATATATAGAGATCAAAATGAGAGAACCTAGAATTTCCTAAATTTCAAGGTCACTGCTTAGTCTTATTTGAGGTTATTGTAACAGGAGTAGAAGAGCAGTTTTTTGAAGCATATTTTATAAATTGTATTCTGAAGCACAGTATAAAACTTAAATGAGATATTTGAAAAACAACTCTGATCAAAATCAGAGAACACTTACAGATATCTCCAAGCTATTGGTGTTAATCTGGCACCTGGTGCTAATTTCCTTAATTATATGGCAAACCCTATTTTACTGGCAGCATTCCTCCAATTTTCACTGCGATTGTAAGATGGCGGGCCACTCTAAGGTGATTGAAACTCTGCGACAGGTTGTCCAGATGAATCCCAAAGGGATAATCCTTTCATCCATTGCAAGAGAAGTTGGTCGTTCCAAATCTGGGATTTCTCAAATATTGCAGCTTTACAATGACACTAATTAATTCAAGTCCCTCAAAAAGGCTGGTCGTCCACATAAGACACATGCACGAGAGGACAGGATAATGCAGAGACTCTCAATGGGGAATCGGTTCAACACTGCAGCTGGAATTGCTTGCCAGTTCAGTGCTGAACAGGGTAAGGATCTGTCTTGGCACTTTTAAGAGAAGTCATCTAAAAGCACACTGTGCAGTGAACAAGCCTCTCATCAGCAGAAAGAATCAAAAGGCTAGACAAACTTTGTTGAGGAGCATGTTGTGTGGAGAGAGGTGAACTGATCCAAAGTTTACTTTAGTGATGAGAGCAAGTTTAATATATTTGGGTCTGATGGGAACACCTTTATGTTCTGCATCAAACTGGGGAAAGACTGAAGCACAAGTGTGTAAATAAGTCCGTGAAAGGTGGAGGAGGAGGTGTCATGGTTTGGGGAATGTTTTTGCAGCAGGAGTACGGCCTCCTATACAGTTACATGGCAGAGTGAATGCAAATGTTTATCAGAACCTCCTTCAGCAACATGAAGTTCCTTCCCTGCAAGCATCTCCCAATCCGCCTGAAATTTTCATGCAAGACAATGCCCCCACCACACTGCAAAACAGGTAAAGCAGTTCCTTGAAGGTCAGAACCGAATGAAATAAGATGGGAGCCCGGCCTCAGAGACATACCTAAACCCATTGAAAAATCTTTGTAAAAACGTGGCTAAGACCCACTATGTGTTGTTTTTGTTTTGGTACACTACAGTTACCAACTATGGAAAGAGTGGAAGAATAGTTGGCCGAGATCACACCACGCATTATAAAGTAGTGATCGTCTGCGGCCCACTGATGTGCTGAAGTCACTCAAAGCAGGAGCCTCTACAATTTCTACTAATTTCTGACAGCTGCAACCCTCCAAATTTTTTGTTGTAATCTTCTTTCGTGCTACAGTGGTTTACTGTTCCCCAATTCTGATCACTGTTGTGTTTTCCACAAAATAAAGGTTTTTATTGAAATGCCTAGTTTATTTTGTCAAACATGTTAGTGGATCAGTGGTATACCCACAGCTAATATTCCTTCAAATTGGAAGTGCTTTTGATTTTTTCTGAAAATTAGTTTTTATAGAATTTATCGTTTGATCTCCACTGTATGTGTGTTATATATAGATCTATACCCATACCCACACACGGTACCATTTAGAGTCTTTAGTTATTCTCCAAATTTTTAGTGTTTACGGGTATGTATGTATGTATGATTAATATATAATCTCCCCCACACCACAGTGCATCTCAACTTAAATATCATGGAAAAGTTTCAGTAATTCAACTCAAATTGTGAATTTTGTGTATTAAATAAATTCAATGCAAATAGACTGAAGTAGTTTAAGTCTTTGTTTTTTTTTAATTGTGGTGATTTTGGCTCACATTTAACAAACCCACCAATTCACTATCTCAAATTAGAATACTTCATAAGACCAATAAATAAAAATTTTTTGTGAATTGTTGGCCTTATGGAAAGTATGTTAATTTACTGTTCATGTACTCAATACTTGGTAGTGGCTCCTTTTGCTTCAATTACTGCCTCAATCGGCGTGGCATGGAGGTGATCAGTTTGTGGCACTGCTGAGTTGGTATGGAAGCCCAGGTTTCTTTGACAGTGGCTTTCAGCTCATCTGCATTTTTTGGTCTCTGTTTCTCATTTTCCTCTTGACAATACCCATAGATTCTCTATGGGGTTCGGTCAAGCACACCACACCATGGTCATTTAACCAACTTTTGGTGCTTTTGGCAGTGTAGGCAGGTGCCAACTGCTTCTGGAAAATGAAATCAGCATCTTCAAAAGCTGGTCAGCAGAATGAAGCATGAAGTACTCCAACATTTCTTGCTAAACGGGTGCAGTGACGTTGGTTTTCAAAAAACAATGGACCAACACCAGCAGATGACATTTTACCCCAAATCATCACAGACTGTGGAAGCTTTACACTGGACTTCAAGCAACTTGGGCTATGAGCTCTTCTCCACCCTTCCTCCAGACTCTAGGACTTTGGTTTCCATGAAATACAAAACTTGCTCTCATCTGAAAAGAGGACTTTGGAGCACTGGGCAACAGTCCAGTTCTTCTTCTCCTTAGCCCAGGTAAGATGCCTCTGCCGTTGTCTGTGGTTCAGGAGTGGCTGGCCAAATTCCTTGGCACATCGTGTGTGGTGGCTCTTGATGCCCTGACCCCAGCCTCAGTCCATTCCTTGTGAATTCTTGAATCAATTTTGCTTGACAATCTTCATAAGGCTGCGTTCTCTCGGTTGGTTGTGCATCTTTTCCTTCCACTCAACTTTCTGTTTACATGCTTGGATACAGCACTCTGTGACAGCACACAGCTTCTTTGGCAATGAATGTTTGTGGCTTACTCTCCTTGTGAAGGGTGTCAATGCTTGTCTTCTGGACAACTGTCAAGATCAGCCGTCTTCCCCATGATTGTATAGCCTAGTAAACCAAACTGAGAGACCATTTTGAAAGCTCAAGAAACCTTTGCAGGTGTTTTGAGTTGATTAGCATTCCCCATTTTTCTATTTTGTTGAGATAGTGAAATTGTGGGTTTTTGTTAAATGTGAGCCAGAATCATCACAATTAAAAGAACCAAAGATTTTTCAGTCTGTGTGCATTGAATTTATTTTAATACACGAGTTTCACAATTTGAAACTTTTCAACGACATTCTAATTTATTGAGATGCACCTATATATATATCAAATTAGTTTTATTTATATTATCCAGTTTTTTTTTAAGCACTTGTATCTGAGGGAAATATAATCATACTTGCTTTTCTCTGCACTCCATCGTCTTTCAAATGATAAGACCGTGCCACATTTTTCTTGGCCCAGTTAATATGATCCTCAGTGTTCCAGCTGCCCACCACCACAATGTTCTTCCCTTGTTCTTTGTCCTTCAACCGAATGCACAAAATGCAATTTAGCATCTCTCATAATCCAGACCTTTACACTATACTGGGAATTGTTATATAAAAATTCAGCGATTTCACAATCTTACCTCATGATACTGGTGGACGTGCTTTCCATAACAGAATTCATACTTCCACCATCCAACACCCTAGACAGAAACAAATATGTTAAATTGGGAATATGTTCAACTTAAAGATCCACAGATATAGAAAATAAACCCATCCACCCATCCATCCTCACCCCATGCAGACAGTAAGAGCCACTCAGAAACTCTTTGATCAGCTGTTCATCAGTCAGACGAGAGATGTGGGTGGTGCCAACGGTGACCTGGGCTTGCCCACCCACTGTCAGGGGCTTATGGGTAGAGGTATAAGCCTCTTCCTTCACTGGAGGTGTGTCCTCCTTAGCAAGGGAGACAGAGGGATTACATTTTTACAATATTGTTACAACACTAACTTATAAATTCATTATTTAAGTTTTTCATTGCTTTCAGACAATTTTTTGTCACTTCTGCAATTATTGTTATTGCTCTTTATACATTGTTCTCATCTGGTCTGGAGAACCCCCAACACTACCGCCCGGTTTTGGTGTCTCTCTATCTGACACACAACATTTGAGGTCTGGTCTTCACTAATGAGCTGTATGAGTGTTGAATCAGGTGTGTGTTTGAATAGGATACCATCTAAATGCCGCAGTGTTTTGGGGTTCTCCACCCAGGATTGGGAACCACTGCTTTAATAGAAAACAACTTTAAGAGTCCTTTCGAAAATATTTATAGCAGGAGTCATTCATTACCGCTCACTTATCCTGCAGTAGGTTAGTGATAATGCAGAAGATAAAGGGCAGATGCATACTCACCCTGGATCCTCTCTGATCTCTTTCTCTGCTTGAGCTGAACGCTGGTTTGAGCAGCTCTTCCTGCTCACGATCCAGCTGGGACAGACTCTGAGGTCTGAGAGGGGACCCACCCAGAGCCTGGCAAAAGATGTCATTCACCGGGGAGGACTTGAACCTGAGGAAAGATGGGCTGGATTATGTCACAAAGGACTAAAAATGTATTATATTTTATTATTAATTTTTTATTAAAGCACAATGTATGTGAGGGATAGGTGTTTCTATTTCTTGAGATACATATTCACAAGAGAAAAATAGTGAACAGAAATCAATAACTAATATTTATCCACTTATTTAGTATGATAAACTATGGAAACTGAATGTGTTTGTACCTGTATTTCGGGTGAGGACAGAGGAGGGGTGTGAGCACCACTACCTCATAATGACAGGTGGTGACCTCAGCGATTGTGAGGATCTCATGTTTTGCCTCCGGGTGGCAGACGTACAGCACTGTGGTAAAGCGAGGTTCATTCTGTCTCAGAGAGCATTCAGTCCCTTGTCCCATCTCTACGGGATAGTATGGTGTCAGCTGACCCTCTATATTTTTTGTTGGCACCTGGGAACACAGTTTTTAAAAATCCTCAGGTGACATACATTTCCTACCTTTATATTTAGATTTATAGTATAACAGCTACAAACCTCTGTGTTGGTGGTTGATCCTTCTGTTTCAGAGTCGCTAGATGTTTCTGATTTTGATGAGCAGATAATATATTGATAAAAATGTTTAATACTTTACTTGAATATTTAATTACAAATTTAAGCTTACAAATTTGCCAACCTGCACCTTTTTTATTCATGGTACCCAGATAGTATTCTTGAATGTTGATCTTCTGAGGAAGCAGAGACAAATAAGACCATTGAAATGTTTATATTACTTAGAAATATCTCAATATAATCCATTCACATACACTAAAGTTTGGGATCTGTAAGATTTTTGTTTTTAAGAAATTAATACTTTTATTGCGAGGTAAAAACAACGGATGTTATTAAATGGAGCAACTGTGACACTGAAGACTGTAGTAATGATGCTGAAAAATTCAGCTTTGCCATCACAGAAAGAATTAAAATAGCAATCAGTTCTTTTATTGTAATGATTTTTAATAAATTATACTGTATTTTTGAAAACAATCAATACCGCCTTGGTGAAGGCATACGAGACTTCTTTAAAAAACATTACTAGTCTTACTGATCCCAAACTTTTGAGTGGTACTGTAGGCATTTCCAATATGATATAAGGAATGCTATAAATAATGATCTGGCAGCATACAGCATAAACAGTGATTTTACCTGCCCCGTCTCCTTGTCTTCATGGTACTGCCGTACATGCTTCCCGTGACACACTTCATATGTCCAGTATGACTCGATCTGTCATAATTGTAATCAATGCAAAACATATGACTCATCATAACATCTAACCTCAATCATTTATTCAAACATTTGACTTTCTGTAAAAACAAGCTTAATTCTCTTTTAGCAAAATATAACTTGGGGTGAAATGTGACCTAGACATATTTTGTGAGATATTATAACCATGTTTATAAACTAGATACAGAAGCTGAGACATGAAACTCACTCTGTAGGAGCAGCTGCTCTGTTTGAATAACGGCTCCAGCAGCTCAGCTGGACTCGGCCCACTATACTCCTTCATATCATCCTTCAAAAAAGAGACGGGCAATAAATTGATCAAATAAAACTGAAGTAAACGATACACAGAATGGCTCAAGATAATAATAACTAAAAAATTGGCCATGCATAACCACACCTCCTGGTTGCTGGACAAAGATGGCAATAAACATCTGTACTTTTCTTTTTCCGCAGTTGTCATGATAACATAGTTATCTTCTTTGTACAGGCCTCCTGACGTTGACTGCAGAGAAATGGGTATTATTACATATTAGTGCATATTTAACTTCTGCAGAAGTAAATAACAACAGACAAATCCATGCCCACAGCAAAAGAGAGAGAAAAAACCAGACAGCTCCACTTGCCATTTGTGTACTTTAATACTTCATAATGCTGTTAAGAGAGAATATTAACACACTACAAGACAGCTCAAAACAAAACACATCCAGCTGTTATGAAGCGAGCTCAGTCAACAAGCCGACAACTAAACAAACACGTATGTATTTACAGCGGTCATGCGAAACGTCTGGGTTTATTAGATGTTTTGACTCACCAGGGTGAAGTCTGCCCCGGGCCATCTGATTTTGAAGGGGATCTCATCTGAAATCACAGGAGATCCAGCACGAGTCGCAGACACTCCGACCCAAATCAGCCCCAAAAAACAGCGCCAGGACACCCGCATCGCCCCTGCTGAGCCTCCAAGAGCGCTATCGGGACATTAGAAAGAGACAGAGGGAGGAGAAGAGTCAGAAACACGGTTACTACAGGTAATCAGTGAGATCTAATAGCCAACTGACTGTTGATAGCTTCACCAGAGTTAAAACAGGAAGCGCATCAGGACTTTGTCATCCTGCCACGTCCATTTCCGGCATCAGACGGAAATTCCCCTCAGCCAATAGCGCGCGGAAGCGCATGAGCCTCTGTTAGTACGGCCATAGACATAACACACAGACCACCATACAGACCCTCTTAAACTGCACCTACTCCCATCTCTCCTAAACCATTTCCTGATCCGTCCCTTCCCTCTGCAAACCCCTGTCCATTTACAGTCCAGTTGTTTCCATCCGTCACCGCTCCCTGAAGCGGTCTCCAGCCGCTGCCGTCATAACATATGCTGCCATTTCAAATTAATACTTGTATTTTTGGCGATTACGAAAATATATTTTAAACAAAAAAAAAAAAAGCTGTGTTACGCAGCTGTGTCAGATGGTCCATTTGTGCTAATTAATCATATTTGTCTTGTTTATATACAGGTTTATAATTTGGTTCTCGAAAAAGGCAGTCCCGTACTAAAATAGCACCCAGTTCCGGCGGTGCGAAACCGCCCTTCTTGGAGAGGTTGGGCTCGTTCCACAATTCGTGTTTCTGGTACATGAAAAAGTTCCGGCGGTGCGAACGTAGTTTGTTTCAACTTTCTTACAGTCGTTCCTCCATAATTTACTTTAATGATTTTGTTTTCTCTTGTTTATACAGCAGGCTTTATGATTTATGTATATTATACATTGTTTTTATACATTGACTATTAAAGCATTTTTCTCCAAGAATTGAATGGCACAATGGGCAAAAAAATCTAAATCATCACATTATAATACTTTACAAAATATCCCAGAAAAACGATTCACTGCTAATTTCCAACACATTAGGGCTCAAATAATAGGCATACAATTACTTTTTTCTCCAAAATATTGATTTTATTTTTTATTATGTTGTATATTTTAAGAAAACATAATGTAAAAGATTTTTCAAAAACAAAAAAACAGTTGAATGTTTAAAATCCATTTAATTGCAGTTATGCACTGTTATATAAATCATGCCTTGCTACACAGAGGCATAAATGTTAGTGTAATCACATCCTTTGACAGTTTCGAACTTTTTAACATGCACTACATGCATTTCAATCTTATCTTCTCATCAGACTATTCCCTGATCTTCAGCTTCCCACTGCTGAGTGCTGAGTGGTTCTGTCCCATCAGGCTTCAGATAACCTCAGTAACTACTTACATCAGCCAGGGCATCCTTGGTAACTATCATATTTCTCCAGTGTCTTCATTTAAAACTATTAACCACAAATTGCTCTCAAAGCTGGCAGAGATGAATATTTTCAGATTTTCACCAGAGTTCCTTCTTCACCCCCCCGGGTTTTCAGTGCGTGAGTCCTTAAGCTTTTTCCATCTACTATATATGTTTTTAATTGGGATGCAACATGTAAAGGGTATTGTGAATTTAATAGCTTGTGCTATTTTCATAAGCAGCCAATTTAATCTGAATAGTCTATTATCCAGAATAATGCCAGGCAAAAAAAGATTTAATTTCCCTTCAAGTGAAGAGGTTACTATTTTGAGTGCCATACTTGAATTGCTTCTCCAACATGGTTTGTGGATCACTGAATAAATTATGTATTTTCATGTCATAGCAGGTCTTTTGATGCTGGTGGAGAGCCTCTCTTAATGTCACTAGAAATGAAAGCAAAGCTGAGAGCTTCGAATGGAAAGTGGACCTCAATCATAGTTCAATCAGTGGAGGGCAGAACCTGCTCCTTTGTATTATAATTTGATGATCTTGATGGTTGAATCGTTATTTCAGAAACATTTGCATAGATAGATTAACTGTATGGTATCAAATAAATGTCCAAATTGATGGTTCAAAATTTCTGATCATTTACATTAAAATGTATTGTTGTCTCAGGTTTTTGTCAAGGCAAAGTCAATGGTGTCCAAAACAACATTGGACCCCACTGACTTTTACTGTGTATGGACAAAAGAAGAGACTTTTTACTTAATATTTTGATATCTTCTTTTGTGTTCTACGGAAGAAAGTAAATCATACAACTTGAGGGTGAATAAATGATGAAAAATTTCATTTTTGGGTAAACTATCCCTTTAAACAGTAATTTATTCAAAGCCAAAATGTTGCTGGATCCTGACAAATATGATGTATTTCTCAGGGTTGCAACTCTGTTCTAATATTTAAGTCATCATTGTGCCTGAATACAAATTCTGACAGCTGTCATGTGAGGCTTTTTGTTAGGAACAAAGAAAAGCATGTCAATTCTTTCTCTAATGCACACAAAACAAAAGCCATGCAAAATGTATATCTACTAATATCCCATCAAACGTTTCTCTCTCATAGAAAAACAATGAGCTTTTTTTCAACAATGTTTTCTTTTGTCACTGAAATAAAGCCCAGCCAAGCTCTTCTCATCCAGTAGAGGGTGCAATCATTCTGATAATTGGGTGTGTACACCCCACGTTTAAGGTGGTGACTGGTGATGTCCTACAGTTGCCAGCGTGCTTGGCAATTACGTTCATCTGCCGGTCGAAGTGAACAGTGTGAAGCAGAGTTGGCTTTGAACAGAGGAAATTACATAATGACCCTCTGAAGTCTCTGCCCACGTTCCAGTGCTCTTCGCCGGGGTGTGGTCATATATTCCGTACACTTAAACGCTGGAATCTCTCTCAGCCTGTCCTGCCCAACTTTAAAACATCCTCCAGATATTCGTATCTCTCTTGCGCTCTCTAATCAGCTCCATATGATGAGACGGATGCTCTAGTCTACTACTACTAACCGCGCAAGGGAAAAAGGTATTTTTGTCTTCTAATGAAAGATAAAGTGCCGTTCTTTTCTTTGTATGCGATCTAACATGTGCACGAGTTTTGCTCGTTGTTTTCAATGGCTGTTCGTTCACTCTTGATGCTTATGATACCAAGGCAAACAAAACGAAACATTTAAGTGAAACACAAATAGCCAGAAGAGACAGATTTATCTGCTACTGTAGCAAATATACTGTGAACTAACCGAATCTGTATTTAGAAAGAATAAAGCGACGTTTTTGTTGGCGAATTGACAGCCGTAAGTTACCTGCCGGTGAGTGTGGAGGTTAAATCAGGCTGAACTGATAGTCCAAACAAGGCGCACCCTGTAGTGTTAAACTAGTACAAACTAGTCGTTTCTCTTCTACACTTCTCAGTTTCTCTCCATGGTTTATGATGTATTTTTTTTTTTTTTAAGTGAACGAATAGTTTTTTATTATTTCTACAGACCATCTCATATTTTTTGTTCTCTCGTTTTTGAAGCCTGTGACCGTTCTGGATAATTCGTGGCCTGACTATAAGAGAAATGTATTTGATGTAATATTGTCTTATTAATTATATAAGGTTATTATTATCAAATGTTAGTGCTGCTTTCTGAATGCTTATGTTTCTATCAGCTTAGTGTTTTGAACGAATTCGGTAATTGATTCAATGACTCGCTTGTTCTTGCGGAAAGAGTCGAATCAGTGGACGACTCTGTTAAGTGAACTGATGCAAAAGATTTGAGTAACTGAAATGAATCAAAATCCCCTCGACTACTGCAAATAGATTTTACATTTTATCAACCTAGAATCTGGTCTGGTTCATTTCTACACGTATAA
Organism: Sinocyclocheilus anophthalmus; assembly: GCA_018155175.1. Classification (NCBI taxonomy): domain Eukaryota; kingdom Metazoa; phylum Chordata; class Actinopteri; order Cypriniformes; family Cyprinidae; genus Sinocyclocheilus; species Sinocyclocheilus anophthalmus. The sequence continues at coordinate 49,562 of JADLZN010010511.1, forward strand.
CTGCAAGTATTTGTTTTACACTATTTGACACTTTTTTTCTGTGACCACTAGCAGAGAGTGTGCAGACAACATTGCACCCTCAAATTGAATGTGCTTATGCCAAAACACACAGTAGCCACACAAGTAACACTGACATTTCTGTTTCAGCCTTTGCCCTGTGTCCTGAGAGACTTTCACATGTAAGTGCTGACAGTGATGATAGGGACAGGTCTCATCTTGCTCTGTGCTAGCTAATGGTCTTCTCAGTTCTCTCACAAACACTGCTTTTAAATGAACTATTTACTCTTGAAAATGATGCTTCCCACACATTTATAAACCATTTTCACAACATTCAAGTGGGTTGGTGTGGTAAAGAGGAATGACAAATTGTTCAACCATGTTGCAACCATGCTATTTGAATATTGGCTCAGGTAGATTTTCATATTTCAAACACAGTTTTTTTTTACATGTGCAACATATCTTGGGAGGTGCTTTCCATCTTTATTCATAACAACAGTCTTCTGGTTAATATGAAAGTTATTTATATATTTCTTTTTTCTCTCTCTCTCGCTGTCTGCAGAGGATTTAGTGGAGACAGGAGACGTCAAGACTACATGATAAGGATGGGAACCCTTCAAGTACTGAAAACCCAGCTGCTGTGTCATCTCATTATCTGTTATGTGTTCCTAGTCAGTGGGTTTATTATCAACCTGCTCCAGCTTTGTACTCTTCCACTGTGGTATATTAACAAGCAACTCGCACGCAGGATCAACTGCAGATTGGGTTATTCTGTTTCTAGTCGTAAGTCCTGCAAGCTCTCACATGTGGCCTCACATCTTCCAAAGAAAGATACTGTCATAACCAGCCATGATGCAACATGCTTCCAGTGCTTACTTTGTCTGCACTGACAAAGTAGTACAGCATGAAGTGACAAAATTGCATAAAAATAGTAACAAAGTAAAAAGTG
>JADLZN010010512.1:0-181532 GCA_018155175.1 Sinocyclocheilus anophthalmus
TTCAGTTCCACATGATCCTTCAGAAATCATTCTAATAGCTGATGCTATGGCTAGCAGTTGTGCAGCTTCATATTTTTTTTAAGGAATTTGTGATGCACTACTATTCAAAGGTCTGAGGTAAAACAAAAAAAAGGCAATAGGCTACTTTTATTCAGCAAGGACATATTAAACTGATCAAAATGCCCGTAAAAACATTCATAATATTACAGATTATTTTCAAATAAATGCTGTTTATTGAACTTGTATTTTTTTTATTACTACAGTTTCCACAAAAATAAGCAAGAAAATCTGTTTTCAACATTTAGAACATGAAGAAGAAGGAAAGAGGAATAAGAATAAGGAGGAGGAGGAGGAGAAGACTGATGCTCTGGCTGCTGAAAATTCATCACAGAAATAAATTACATTTAAAAAAAATATTAAAATAGAAAACCAAAAAACAATTTGAACTGGTTTTGAGGATGATGCACTTGGGATTGCTTGAGGATCTTGCTCCACAAACTCTCTCATGCAGGCAGGAGTGTTATATGTTTGCTCACAGTGATGAAAGGCTGTAAAAGAAAGGTTGTGTGGAAAACCTTTATATGGAGAAAGCTTGGGCGTGTTTATGCAAACTACTAACCTCAGGCACGTGGACGCTCATTTAGAAAACTCAAATTCATTAATGTTAGAGTAAGGTTAAGAACAAGGACAACCCCTAAGATATCATGTGGTTATAAAAAACGAATAGGCCTAGTCCATGAATTTTGAATGAGACCCTGTTTTTATAACATTCATATTCTTAATTGTGAATCTCGAATGCAAGTTGTAGGCACAATATGTTCTTAATGAATTAATCAAAGTAGATCCGCAACAATGCGTTTATGGACTTTAAGTGCTAGATGAAGGGTCAGTTTCATAATCACAACCTTTAAAGCTGATTTGTCCTCACAGTTGTCTCACCACCAAATCAGTGGGTCATACAGCCTTAACACATAATCTCCCCAACATCCATCAACAACTGTGGCATGTGCAGTCCTATATACTGTCATTCAACATCAACTGGTAGAATTACTAAGATAAACAGCTTCTTTCAAAAAGGGTTTGGGTCAGCTGTAGGTTTAACGACGTCTATATTTCCATATAAGCCCAGCCCAGAGATCAGGACAGTGATGCAGAAGCCCAGATCTTTCAAGAAGTGCATTTTCTGTGGGGGGTGCTGTTATATAGAATAACTGTAATATGAATGTTCAAAGAGTAATTAATATCCCTCAGAACAAGCTACCTTTTCAAAGGTACAACCTTAGTAGCTAAAAGGGTGCTATTTTGTATAACCATACAAAGTATTTCTATCATGAGAACGCTTCTGGAAGGTTTTAGCATGGAATGGTTAATGAAAATGTTAATCGTATTTGGCTTGTCGGAATAGATCTGCCGGCTATGTTGTCTGCTGAATGCTCCTGTTTGTTGGTTATTGCTGTAGTTGTAAATTATTGCTGCTGCAATCAAGTACAGGAACTTACTACTGACAATGCATACAGCGATATGGTTCTGTGAGTATTTAAGACATACTGCTGATGTACAAATAGCATATAAAATAACCCATATCAGATCTATACAGGTGGAGCTGGGGAAGGTGAGGGTTTCAGAGGAACTCTGAAAGCACGCTGCAAATGCTCAAGTGAATGCTAACTAGCCATTTAAATGTAAAGTAGCAAGCTCATTGGCTGCGTATGCAACGTCAACCAATCAGCTAGTGACAAGGAGTGTTTCAGTTGTCTGAGAAAAAAACTCTAATGGCCATCACAGCAAAAGTTGGCTGTATTACAAAAGTTGGTCGGCGATAGTATAGCCGATGTGATAGCCAGGTGTGTGGGAACTGCAGGTTACAACTGCCCATTTTAAGGTCAGTGTTATATCCAGCTCAGAGGAGCACACCTAGTTATTGTTCATGTTATTCCAGATGATTCAGGTTAATCTAGGTCAGGACTGATGTAAAAGATTAAGAAGGCAACAGATACTGGAAAGGATCAACATGAGGCTCCCTGCCAGATTTGTGAAACTGATGAGTAAATTAATCAATTCAGAGAGAGAGTTTAGATCTTTGGCTTCTGTCAGTCTCTTTGCTGAGTGCCAGACCACCAATGACAGGGTTTGGGCCACTGCAGCACTGCATACATGGGTATACACAAACCTCAAACCATCAACAGACTACTAATTATGTGAAGCTGTTTGAAGTTGATGCTTTTTGGCAGCTTTATTATGCTCAATCACTTGTATAACTAATTAAATTACTTATCAAAACTCAATAGGCCTGTTTTGCACCAAAGGTAATTATACAATTTTTAAAACGTCTGGATTTGAAGACACAGTACTGCTTGCTGTTCATCCCAAAGTGATTAAAATAAATCTAAGAACAAAAAAAACTGAGCTCGACAAAATTTTTACTGTCGGACGGATTTAAATGTGTACATGTATACAGTTTGTACCTGTATACCTGAAAAGATCGTCTGCTGTTTTGTGTTCTCTTGTATCCAGATATTTCCAGAGCTTATGCTGAGATAGGATCCTGTCTGGCTCGCCTGAATAGGAAGATATATCATGCTGATGAGTATGTTTATGTATCTGCACTTGTGTGTGAGTGTGTGTACCAGAGTCTCTTTGCAGTTTGCTTGATGCCTGCCATTCTACTTGTTTTCTCAGATAAGCAGCATCTCTCAGTGGGATGAAGCTTTATTGTCCCTGAGTGAAGAGTGAAGCTCGCCTGTTCTCAGTTGAAGTGTGCACTGTTTATGTACTTGCTGTTCTCTCATAATGAGAAACACCATAACATCAATTTAGTGTAATTATTGATATACCTCCTGTGTCATACAGTATGATAGGGCTGGCTAGCTGTGTTTTTGGACGTGCTTCGTTCTGTGCCGGTTGCTATGGTTAACAGATGCTCATAGCCCACATCCAGTGGTTTGGCTTAAAATCTTGTAAGTAACAAGAATAGAATCCTTCAGTCTTTACAGTCCAACTGATTTACAAGCGAAGTAATTTTCACAGGCTTTGAAACTGAAATACTATTTGTGTACTGAAATATGTATTTCTTGCAGATGCATAAACCAATTTGTTATTTTTAATTTTTTTTGCTAAAAGCTAAATCATACAATTTGAATCGACTGTCAGAATGTTAAGTCATGTTAAAAGAGGACTTATCTGATGTTTTGATGAATATACATAACCTAATTTGCTACCTATTTAGGTTCTAAACAAAAAAAGACTTTGAAATCTAGTTTGCACTCAAACTTTGTCTAGGGTGATCATTCTTAGAGTTTGGACAAGTTGGAACTGCTGAGTATTGTTTGGGGTCTATCTTAAACAATCGCGCTAGTGAATTCCAGAGCATAAACAATGCACCCAGAACTCCCTCCCACTCACTCCTCCGTACCTCCACCCCCTCTCCACCTATCTACAGTTGTTGCCGTGGAAACATACAAAGAGATTTGTAAGCAGGCGGCTCAAGTTCTGTTGCCATGGCAACGACTGGGTTTCATCAAAGCTTTGGGGGTCTAGTTCTCACAGATTTTCCGAAATTTGTCAAAGTGACCACCACCAGACTGCCGACTTCACATTAAACCTGCAGTATAAGCTGTAAATTATTCCTGATTGCGAGGAGGAAATATTCCTTGCTGAAATGGACCACCGAGCAGGGGCTTATTAAAAGGCGCTTGTGGCATCTTATGTGACCCAGCTTCTCTTTCTGGATATGCTGTGCAAAACTCATAAATTATCACTGATGAGAAAATTCCTCTTCCTCTGAACATTCATTATGGGCATAAAATGAGACTGGGCTTTATGAAAACCTAATTGTTGGATCTAAAGGCATTAAAATGGCCTGTGTGAGCTTCATTTCCGCTGAGCGCTCACCTGTCATAATTTCATCATAACATTATTCAGGAGCACAAATGAAGCTAAAGAAAACCCGACAGTAACAAAAAGGTATTATTAGAATTTCCAAAACTGCCACTCACTTCTTAATTACTGAGGTAGACCAAAGGGCCGCTATGAATATGATTACAGCTCAAGTCCCTCCTGTGATAACCTGTCTTATGACCCATCATGGTTTATGTATCAATCTGAATCATCATGTTCTGGGGTCTCTGGATTTTATTTTTCATTTTTAAAAGAAAATCTTAAAAACTAGTGATGGGACTTCTGACTCATTTCCGTAAATTGATTCAGTGGTTATTTCGCATCATCTCATGGTCCCTGACATCCTGGCATGGCATATGTGTTCTATAATGTTCAAAGCCAAATGTAGGCAAGCATATATTGCTTGTTTATGCTGAAATTTCGTGTGAGTAACACTTTAGTATAGGAACAATTCTCACTAACTAGTTGCTTATTATCATGCCTATATTATTAACGTATTGGCTGTTTATTAATACTTATAAAACACATATTCTGCATGACCATATTCTAAATCCATTAATCCTACCCAATACCTAAACTTGACAACTACCTTATTAACTATTAATATGCAGTAATTAGGAGTTTATTGAGGCGAAATTCGTAGTTAATAGTTAGTTAATAGTGAGAACTGGACCTTAAAATAAAGTGTGACCTTTCACGTGTCATAGTTAGTTTTGTTGCAGCCATTATTCAGCTCATAAAAAGACATCTAAAACTGCGGTATAATGTAAATTAACTGTAGTTTTATTCTAATCATTACTCAAACGAAAAGGGGTTTTCACATTTAAATAATATGCTATTTTATTAAAAATGGAACAATGCCAACATTACAGCTGTATTGATACTTTATTCATATTTTATCTTAGTTCTTTATCACATTTAGTACATATTCTTAAAATATTGGAATCAGACACAGATAGCGAGTTGTTGACCCAGACTGATTCAGTTCAGTTCATGAATAAATAGTTCAAACTGGTTGTGTGATCCGGTGAATGGATTCATGACACAAATTAAAGTTTACATGTTCACTCAGAAAAACAGCGCAGTTGGAAACAGTGTCTGTTTCATGAATGAATCATTCTTTTAACTTGAATCTTTCCAATTACCCCGTTCATTCGTTTACAAATCTAATGGAGTTCTCCAATGCATCCTATGCAAACTGCCTCTCAGAAGCCATTCAGTCTGACAGCCATAGTTGCAGCCCTTTAACACAACCTGAGGCCAAAGGCGTGATGGAAATTCTCACGAAATGCAAGGATCTGAGCTCATCTCATTGTTGGGCATTGGTAAGGTTTTGTGAGGAGTCTCTTGTGTGTCCTGCACTGGTTTATTCTCTCACAGATAAAGAGAAGCAGTGCTCTGAAGGTTTTTTTATGTTCCACATGACAAGTCCCAGGATCAGTCACTTGTCTCAGACAGGAAGTTAGTGTTACAGGAGCGAACACTCAGGGGGAAAACAGTGGGAGATAAAAGTCTACCTCATGCATAAATATTCATGTCAGTTGTAGATGAGGGTTGAGAAATTGAATCTCATTGCAGTGACTCACCATGTGACAGGCGGTAGATCTGCAGACTCAATGTGTTCACAGGGCTTTCAGTAATCATGCCCTTAGACCAAGCAGCGGACTGGTGGGTGCAATGGCCTATCATCTCCATGAACCAGAAAAACTGGATGAGCATAATTACTCACTCAGGCTTGAATGTATATAACAAACCACAGCAGAGCACACAGCCTCTGCAGAAATGCCTATAAGAGATCAATGTCCGACATGACAGATTGCATCAGTGATTGTTTTGTGCACTTCTTTGTGTTCTGGTTTAAACCAGTATGAATGAAAAGGTACTGCTGTAATTAAGTCAGAGATGATCTGATCTCTTTTGGTTGATCTTTCAGCATGCTCCCATGAGGATGAGGCTATGGCCAACAAGACAAAGCGTGCAATTAATGCTTGGAAAAACTAATAGTGTTATCGCTTGATTGGTAGCACCTGTGCCATGGATTACTAAGACTTTTTATAGGTATTTACTATTTTATACTGTTTATCATCTATCTGTCGGTTTGTCTACACATGAAACAGAGAAAAACAGAACTACAAAGAAGCAAAACTGCATTTTAATTCAGATGCAAAGTGTGAAAGAAGCAAAATCAGTGCCACTCAGATACAATGTCAAGTCATAGATTACATAGTAAACATTTATACTTTCTCAATTTATTCAAGGGATAACCCTAAACATTTCTCAAACTAACATCAAATTTGCGTGTACTGCTTTGCATACTTCATGAAAGAACAGCTTAGGAGAACATGTGACTTTTAAACATATAATATGGATTAAACTTGTTCTTTAGCATTAGTCGGTACAAGCAAAAGCTTTTGTCATGAAAACATCCTCATTGGACCAAGCTCAACAAGAGAAATGCTTGATACATGCAAGCTTTGCATTAGTATACCTGTGCAAACAAAGAAAACCAAAAACCTCTAATTGTGAATTTAACAGAAGTAAATTATGAATAAATCAAAGTACAATTAAATGAACCTTCTTTACCAATGAGATCAGTTTAGTGTATCTTTAATAAATGTCATGTATACAAAGACACTGCACAAAAATAGTATTTACATTACTGTTTTAAAGTCAGCTTGTCTGCCATGTGGTGACATATCCTAATGTAAAAAAATTGTAAACCAAATTAATTGCATTTTACACTCATAGATAAGAACAAGTGGCAATACTGAAATATGAAAAGAAAAAGATCAGCCCTTGAATCTGATTAGTTTCTCAGTATCCACTATAGGTCCAAATTACCATTTTCCAACTTCAAATTAATCATAACCTCATAACAATCAGACTTATCTCAGGCTCAGTCCATTAATGACAGTCAATACCATTTCGCGACCTCATTTCTCCCTTAATTGAAATTAGGTTGTGCTCATAATTTGGAGATTTCTGACTCGGAGTATAAAATGCAAATCAGTGAGTGCTTCATATTTATGAATACGCTGTGGTTTTTGGTTCTGGTCATCACTTGTTTTTATGTGTATATGAAATTAACTAGCCTAACTTATAATGAATCATTTATTGATAAAGAACGCAACTGATTAAATTTCATCCATTTATTTATATTACCCTGTTAACTAAACACTCTAGTGCTGATTCACTCTAAAGTCTGAAAACATAAAGGCAATACTGTCCTTTCACTATTGTTTCGCTGTTTCTCACTTTCATGTATTAACGCACATATATTTATGTCTCCTTTTTCATGTTTTAACATTCCTCATAAGTCACTTTGGATAAAAGCATCTGCTAAATTAATACAGATAAATCTATCACTTTTTTGCCTTATACTGATATAATTTGATAATATTTCAAATGATATATATATACAGTATATATATGCTAGTCACTACTTTTTTGTAATGTGTAATATGATGGGGTAACCTGGCATACATAAGCCATATAGAATAATTAGTTTTCTGTAGAATAATATCTTTTTTTTTTCTTTCCAGTTAATGTAGATGTTAAAGCCATGAAAAAATGCAAGGCTCAGCCTGAGACCTCAGCAAACAAATGCAATCGACCACCCGCTCTCTAATACTTTGTGCCTGTATGCCGATCAGCCCGGTGCTGATTCGGTTAACTAGGTCACTCGCACCCTCAATCTTAATTCGCCGAGCAGAACTTTGATTTCTGGCAGCTCAACAAGGCCCCCACAGAAATGGGCTCATTCAATCGCTGGCTGTTTCCAGGCACCTGTTCAGAGGTGAATGCGTGCAGCTGAGGATTGGATTAGCTGACTTATTCTTGCTCAAAGTGCCTGAATCAAATCAATCAGAGCCCTTTCCTTCCCTGCTCCTCATCTGGAACTTCCTCAGAATTGCCGCAGATGAAAGACTTGCTGCCTGTTCCCTGGCTATTTCTAACAAAACACCACAACAGCCTTTGATGGACCTCGGAATTTGGCTAGAAAGAGTGTTGTTATGGCATGTTTAAATGCTTTTCGGTGTACACATACACTATACTTCATTTATTCTCATGCTTCTCTTTATTTCAGCTTTAATGCATGATGGAAGAAAGGAAAATAATGAAAAATAAATCAACCGTGAATAAATCTGCAAAGCTGCTGTAAGATTTCCTGATGCACAAACAAGCAGTTATGGAACTCCTTAGTGCTAATGCACACTACATACAACAGAATAAGCATGGCGTAGATAGACATTTTGTCAGGCAGTGAGGCTGACAGGATTCGTCCTAGACTAGAGTTATTCCACATGATCTGGTTCCCCTGCAATCAGACAGAAGTGCAGGAGCGGGTCAAGTTCTTTGGGTTGATATTTCCAGGTTTACGCATTGCTGAATTAACTCAATTGGATACAACAAAGTTCATCGACCTGTTTACGAAAACCTCACAATGCAACATCCTGTTAGCGTCAAAGACAGCAATAGAAGGGGAAAAATAAAGATGAAGAGAATGAGGAAAGAAAAAGCTTATTTTATTCCAGTTTAAAGTACATCTTCATCTCCAGAACTACCACTCCATAAGATAATGATGTAGCAACAGAAACATTTTCTCTCAAACACACTATTGAATAAAACAGAAAATAAATAAATATATTTTAAATAAATAATGCTGAACACAACAACTTCAACCAGCTACTTCTTGGCACAATGTACTGTATAATTTGCATACATATACTGGCAATGGTATAAATATACTTTTATGTTCTTTTTCATTTTAAGTCACATCTGTTTGGGGGAAAAAAATTAGTAAATAAATAAAATGTTCCTTCTGCACAACACATTTGTAAAAGTGCAAAAAACCTTACGGTACATGTGGCAGCAGATATACCTACTGATGACATTTTGACAAATATTTCAACATGCTTGTATGCGTTTGAGAGTACACATAAAAAGAAAAAGAAAAAAGAGACCAAACACGTATTTCCAAAAACACAAGTTGTGCCCAGGCTTCTATGTTCTTTAACAGTGCTGCTCATGGAATGGCAATGCTACCTTCGCATGAAATATTCAGTACATGTGACTACCGCTAATAATACTCTTCGGACTCCATATTTCAAGCATCAGTTGTTCAGTTGCTTGACCGAGGTGCTTTAATGACAAAACAAAAGGCACAGCCTCAAACCCAGTGTCTTTTACGCTGTCTTCAACAAATCAATATCACATCCGACAAATTTTCTGTATATTATTTCAGATAAGAGCATCGCCCTATGTTTTATACTCCATGCCAGCCCTTTAATATCTGGGATCAATAATGCAGTATGTTTCATTTCTGTAATGTCTCATCTCTCCATAGCCATTCTCTTTCATATACGTTTATTACATCTTATTGCTACTGATCTGAACCTTTCCTTGTGCCAATTCTTTACATCTGTTTCCTTTTACCTTTTCATTGACGGAACACAAACACATCATTGTTACAGTGGATATAAATAGTGGTGAAGTAACCCTGGCCTCACTGTCAGCTGATGTTGTCGTGAGGACATGACATGCTCACCCATGTTGTGCCTCCAGTCCACTAGGGGCTGTGGAGAGTCCTTTCATGACGATAATCACTTTTGGCTCTCTGCTGCTTGCTATGAAATGTATTCAGCCTCTTACACAGTCACCTCTGTCTTACTGTTGGTTACAAAGTAGGGTTGCGTGGGTAGGTAATGATGACTGCGGGCAGTGTGTAGCTGATTAACCTGCTCCACCGTGCACATCTTCCTAGGGCCATAGGTTTTGCGTCGCCCCGCAGTCTCTGCAGCCTCCCAGCTTCTCAGCATGCCAGGGTTTGCGATGGTATTGGAGCTGTAGGCCATTGCAGGATGGGACACGTTGGGTTTAATGCTCCTGGGCTTCTGTCCATTTTGCTTGAGGCACGGGACCTCTGTGACATAGGAAGCTGTGGGTTCCATGTGCTCCATTCTGACTGGATGAAGTGGCAAGCTTCCCTTCGCTGCCAACTCGACCAAGTGGCGGTGTTGCTTGTTGAGGAAATCACCGTTGGCTTTGGCCGCTGAGGGAAAGATAGAGAGGAAGAATGAGGGTAGTTGAGATATCATGAAAAATATTTTTTTTTACAAATGTCTGTATGATTTTGAGATCCATCTTTTCACACTGAAGACAACGGAGGGACTTACATGCAACTATTACAAAAAGTGAAAATATTTACTGATGCTCAAGAAGGAAACACAATGCATTAAGAGCCAGGGGTGTAAACTTTTGAACAGAATGAAGATGTGTACATTTTTATTATTTTGCCTAAATATCATATTGTTTCCTTTAGTACTGCCCTTTAGAAGCTACAGAAGATACTTACATGTTTCCCAGAAGACAAAACAATTTCAATTTACACTGATCTTCAAATTTAAAAGGTTTCACCTCCAGGCTCTTAATGCATCGTGTTTCCTTCTGGAGCATCAGTGAGCAATTGAACTTTTTGTAATAGTTGCATTTAAGTCCCTCAGTTGTCCTCAGTGTGAAAGATGGATCTCAAAATCATACAGTAAAAACAGAGTGAAAAAACAGTTCATGTGGAAAGGGCCAAATACGCAAAAGATTACGGATTTTTCTGAAGAACAGCAGGCAGTGTAAATGTTCAGGACAAACAAGGCACTCATGAACAACTATCACTAAACAAAAAATCACAGCTGTGGATCATTCAGTTAACAACACAGTATTAAAAATCAAGCGTATGCAAACTTTTGAATGGGGTCATTTTTATAAATTCAACAATTATTTTCTCTTGTGAACTATATGTAAACATCTTTTATGTGAAATTTCTATTCTGGTCAGTACTAAATAAAAAAATAACATGTATTTTGTATGATCCCTCTTATTTTAGTAAAATAATTAAAATTTTTCAGATACTGCAAAGTGTATGTAAAATTTTGACCACAACGGTAGATGCTAATATTCCTATATGAAAAAATTAAACAGGACTGTTTTGGCGCACCAAAACTAACATTATGTTCAGTTACTATTGTTTCTATAGTAAAGGTGGACACTTTGTGCTGTGTGCTGTATCTGTAATGGCTATTTTTGGCTGAAAGGTTATGCCAAAAATGTTTTAATACATGATGTTGCTTAAAAGAACATTATTTGGTGTAATTCAATGTGTTAATGCATTTTAAGGTTAAAAAAACACATTATTTACCACATACTGTACATTATTGTTTGCATCAGCCTCAAGCATTTGATGGCAAATGTTACGCCCCTTACCAGGTTCAGGAATCTTTCCTCCGTAAAATGCGCTCCACACACTCGAATATTTGGTTTGAACTGTTTTGCAACAGTGTTGTAAATAAAACATAACCACTGATTTCTAGTTGTGTCCTTATTTGGAAGGCCAAACAAAGTAGTTTAACTTTCACAACGAAACACACAGCTCTTCAAGACATGGCGGCGGCAACAACAATACTAAAGCGAGAATAAAAGTTATGTCTTCTTTCTTTGCGTGAACATTTTGGGCGGCATTATGCAAATATTTCCAAATTGTGAGGTAGATATGTGGGGGCGTGTTTGAAAGAGGCGTTTTAGTAGGGCGTGGATGAGCGTTCACTTTTATAAAAAACATCTCTTTGGGTTTGAGACTTTAATCTTTGCGACTTTACAGATCTTCTGTATGCACAAACAGCTTTAAACAATCCAAAAACACTTCCAAAGTAAAACATGAAATCAGGGATTGTATGCACTCCTTTCGCCTTATATTAACAAATACTTGCTATGCTTTTTTATTTGGGGCTTTTTTCACAATAGACACAACCTTAATACAAATAAATATATGTAATATTTAAAAATTAAAATAATATATAATTTAATAATATAATATAATATAACTAAATATAATAAAAATACAATATGACCCCTTTAAATCTTGAATTTATTAGATCTCGAAAAATGTAAATGATATTATTTATGACATGACATTGAAGTTGCAATGTAACGGAAGTAGTGACAAATATTTTCTTCCGTACTGTGACCAACGATGATCTAATTATCCATCTGTTGTTGATTGGATGAAGACAGATCTGAATGTGAGTTTGAGGTTGAATTTAAGAAAACGTTAGGGTTAAATGATTGGAGAAGCCAGGCATACGGTATATGTCTCATGTTTCAATGGAAGATCAAATTATGATAATTAAATGGCAAATTATGAGCTATAAATCATTCACAATAAGATCACGACGATCACCGCAAGGAGTTAAGGTTGCAATCTGTGGTCATTTAATGTAGCCGGCATGTCACGTTCCTTTGGAAGATGTATCCTTTTACCAGGTGATTCATGTTTAAAAGGGAATCATTACTCTTAGAGTACCAGGCATCCTAGTGTGACTTCCTTTGTCTGCTTTTGATGGTCGGCTGCTTTGACGACCTTGAAGATAAACTTTTCATGCTTAAAATAAACTTGGTCTGCAGTGTGATAATAAACCTTATTTATCACTCGTCTGCCCCTGTGGGAGAAGACAAAGACGTCATGCACAGTGGACATTTTTCCACCATTGCGCCGCTCCTTATATCAGATACACGGATCATCACAACAGACGGGTGAATCAATTACAGTGCTCAACAGTGCACATCCTCTAGAGCCATAATCAAGATGAATCGTGGTTTTGTAACTAGTGCCTCCAGACAGAGTTCAAATATCTATCGGCTCACAACTCCGTTACTTCATGCACGGAGTTAGTGTCATCAGGATCTCAAAGGGTTTTCGTGGGAGGATATTCTACAGGCCTTTATTAGAAGCTCCACTTCTCTACGTCGGGTGGAAGTCCAATTTTGTGACCTTAGAGATGTATTTGGGGACTGAGAGAGAAGTATTGATATGCAGAATTGGGACTTATCAGCTCTAACAATTCTCTACCTTTGGGAATTTTCATGGAGGCAATTAAATAAGAAAAAATAACTATGACTCCAGAGGGCCAGTTTTTCTCTGTTCAATGATCTCATATGGTTTATGTCATCCATGATGAGGTGAAATTAGAACATTTGGTAAGGGCAGGAAGAAAGCCTGAAGTTAATTCACAGTGTAAATAACATGCATTAGAGAGACGCTCTTGCAGGCGTCTTGTCTCTTAGAAATCCTTGAGTAAGCAGTTGGAGAAACAATAGTAGTAACATACCATGGTTAAACCATGGCATTATATTTATGCAGTTTTTATGAATTTAGTTTGCAATTATGCAAGCACTTTAATCAATAGCAACTTTAACACAGGGTTATAATAGTTAATTAAATAGTTTATTTGTCTGCAATTATGTTTTATTATTCATTTGTATTGATTTAGTTTTTTATTTCATTTTTATTTTTATTTTTTTTAGATGTTAAATCATTTTAAAAATGCCAATTCAAATGTTTTGTAGTGTAGTTTCCGTGTTTAACAGGTATGTTTTTTTTTTTTTTCATTTCAGTGCCTTATAGTTTATACAGTGTTCAAACCGGGGTGCCGTGCTAAAATTTTCAAAAAGCATCTATTATATAATATCCTTTTCTGATGTTGCCAATAATTAGAGATGCATTGAAATTTCGGCTGCCGAAAATTAGTTTGCTCAGGTTTCACTTTCACGTGGTGACGCTCTGCGTATTATCCCGCTTATGCGTGTGTGCTCCCGCTCAGTCGCTACACTCGTATACCGTTCAGGCTCATCGGAACAGCAAAGTCCACTCAAAAATTGAGCCGACAGGAAACATAGAGGTAGTACAGTATTGTTTATGTCTGCAATAGCCCTACTGTTCTGTAACATGGTGTATATGGGGTATATGGGCAACTCTGGTAACACTGCCATCTCATTAATTGATCTGCTAACCGCTATGTTATGCACACGTGTTCTGATAATAATAGCTTTCAAGGACTAAACATTATTTGGATAATTGATAAAAAAAAAATACACCTGAAAAAAACTAAAAAGCAATTTATCTTAATTTGAAGGCATGTTGTTATTTTTTATTTGTGCTATCATTAATTTTTATTTGTTCTTATTTTATTACTGTCTGCTTACTTGTAATTTTTTATTCAAGTCAAAGTTTGAAATCAAGCTATCTCGCGCTACTGCAACAAAATTACCCCACTGCAAAATTTAAAAAACACTGAGTGAGCAAAAATATGTGAGATAATATGTGAGCTAGTTATAATGGTAATTAAACAATGTTTAAATATGAATAAAAGCCTACATTAAAATATGTCATATAAATTGGTCTCTTCATTATAAATTAGCCTATTGATTGCCACCATTGATGGACACAATCTTTTAATAATATTAAAAATTTCTGTATGACATTATATTCTGCATTTCTTCCTTGTTGTACCGAATATCTACACTTTTCATATGATCATATCGAAGTTAGAAATTCAAATATTGTGACCAAAATTGATTTTGTAGGGTGCCACAAGTTTGTTAAAAATTTCCAAAGGGTGCCGCGACTAAAAAAACGGTTGGGAAACAACTGCTGTTACACTACTGTTCAAATGTTTGGGGTCAGTACTTTTTTTTTTTTTTTTTTTTTAAGTAAATGAATACTTTTATTCAGCAATGACACATTACATTAACCCAACAATGGCAGTAAAGACATTTATAATGTTATAATGTAGATTTCTATTTGAAATAAATGCTGCTCTTTTGAACATTCCATTCAAACAGAGATCCTGAAAAACTGCATCACCGTTGCCACAAACTATTTAAGCAGCACAAACTTTTGCACGCCTGATAATTAATACGAAATAGTTCTTTGAAGTACCAAATGATGCATATAAAAATGGCTTTAAAGGACAGGGGACCAATGAATACTGGAGCATGGTTGTTGAAAAATTACATTTAAAAATGTAGTAAAATAGAAAAACTGTATTATACAAACTTCACACACACAACACACAAACAACACACACACACACCACAACAATATATATTATAGATATATAGTGGGTCGGAAAAGTATTCAGAACACCTTAAATTTTTCACTCTTTGTTATATTGTAGCCATTTGCTAAAATAATTTAAGTTTTTTTTTCTCCTCGTTAATGTACACACCAGCAAAACCCCATATTGACAGAAAAACACAGAATTGTTGACATTTTTGCAGGATTTATTGAAAAAGAAAAACTGGACATATCACGTGGTCCTAAGTATTCAGACCCTTTGCTGTGCAATCATATATTTAACTCAGGTGCTGTCCATTTATTCTGATCATCCTTGAGATGGTTCTACACCTTCATTTGAGTCCAGCGGTTTGATTATACTGATTGGACTTGATTAGGAAAGCCACACACCGGTCTATATAAGGACCTTACAGCTCACAGTGCGTGTCAGAGCAAATGAGAATCATGAGGGCAAAGGAACTGCCTGAAGAGCCCAGAGACAGAATTGTGGCAAGGCACAGATCTGGCCAAGTTTACAAAAAAAAATTCTGCTGCAATTAAGGTTCCTAAGAGCACAGTGGCCTCCATAATCCTTTAAATGGAAGACGTTTGGGACGACCAGAACCCTTCCTAGCGCTGGCCGTCCAGCCAAACTGAGCTACCGGGGGACAAGAGCCTTGGTGAGAGAGGTAAAGAAGAACCCAAAGATCACTGTGGCTGAGCTCCAGTGATGCAGTCGGGAGATGGGAGAAAGTTTTAGAAAGTCAACCATCACTGCAGCCCTACACCAGTCGGGGCTTTATGGCAGAGTGGCCCGAAGGAAGCCTCTCCTCAATGCAAGACACATGAAAGCCAGCATGGAGTTTGCTAAAAAAACACCTAAAAGACTCCAAGATGGTGAGAAATAAAATTATCTGGTCTGATGAGACCAAGATACAACTTTTTGGCCTTAATTCTAAGCGGTAGGTGTGGAGAAAACCAGGCACTGCTCATCACCTGTCCAATACACTCCCAACAGTGAAGCATGGTGGTGGCAGCATCATGCCGCGGGTGTGTTTTTCAGCTGCATGGACAGGACGACTGGTTGCAATCGAGGGGAAAAAGATGAATGCGGCCAAGTACAGGGATATCCCGGACGAAAACCTTCTCCAGAGTGCTCAGGACCTCAGACTGGGCCGAAGGTTTACCTTCCAACAAGACAATGACCCTAAAAACACAGCTAAAATAACGAAGGAGTGGCTTCACAACAACTCTGTGATTGTTCTTGAATGACCCAGCCAGAGCCCTAACTTAAACCCAACTGAGCATCTCTGGAGAGACATAAAAATTGCTGTCCACCAACGTTTACAATCCAAACTGACAGAACTGGAGAGGATCTGCAAAAAGGAATGGCAGAGGATCCCCAAATCCAGTTTGTGAAAAACTTGTTGCATCTTTCCCAAAAAAATACTCATGGCTGTATTAGATCCAAAAGGGGCTCTACTAAATACTGAGCAAATGGGTCTGAATACTTAGGACCATGTGAATTTTCAGTTTTTCTTTTTTAATAAATTTGCAAAAATGTGAACAATTCTGTGTTTTTCTTTCAATAGGGGGTGCTGTGTGTACATTAATGAGGAAAAAAAATTACTTAAATAATTTTAGCAAATGGCTGAAATATAACAAAGAGTGAAAAAATTAAGGGGGTCTGAATACTTTCCGTACACACTGTATATAAAGGTATATATATATAGTTTTGCTATGCTTCTTTTAAAAATCCCAAGTGAATGTAAGTCAACTGCAATGAAGTACAGTGACTCTCTTTCAAAACAGACCCAATGATAAAACAGCTCACAAAGTCTTATTCTGGGATTCATTAATCATTTGTAAAATATTCTGTGGTAAATGCTATGTTCAATAAGAGGAATAATTTATGAGTTTTGCACAGGAAAGATCCACATGAGAGTATAACACTGACATGCTAAAAATGATCCTTTTGAGTGTACGTCCTTACCAACAGCCTTCAGTGAGGCATATCTGTTGAGCTCTTTTGCCGATTGCTGTTGCTCATAGACATGGGACAGCTGGCTGAGGGTTGGATACGGGTGCATTTGCATCATGTTGTTTATCTGGCCGCCTTCTGCAAACAAAATAAAATATTGTTAAAGGGTTGCATCATTATTTTGTTTTAATTTACAACATTTTCTAAGTCATCCCTAATAATATGTCTTGCTTACTGCTGACTAATGTCACTTGGGATTCAGTTGCCACTAATAACAAAAGAGAAACAGACACCTAAAGGCTCTAAAACTGTCTTTACATTCAGTAAGTCACAGGCAGACAAAAAAGAATCAGACTGAATGGATCTGATAATGAGCTGTTTGATGTGTGTATGTGGCTAGTGTCATAACCCAGTCCAATCTACCTCCTGTGATGTGACAGTCAAAGAATAAGTGATGGTATGTATATACAACCGGTCCCATTGATTTCCTCCCTTGACTTCCTCTGGTTCATAGAGATGAATTGTCAGCGGTGAATGACGATCAAAGAGGTGTAACCTGCGTGGCAGAGCTGTCAGCGCAGAGCTCCTGTTGTGACTAATTAATCACTTAGCCCTGCAGCAGGGTTGCTGACACACGTCTGTACTGAGCGCCGTGCAGTGAGTCACACCAGACATGGCACAGATTACTGCTCAACAGAGCTTCAGAAAAACACTATAGACTACTGTACACGCATTAGCGCTTAGTGTGCTTGTTTTCTCTAATGTTTTTGTCAAATAACAACAGATTATCATTCTTTGTTTTCCCAAAGCGTGTGGAAAATATTGTTTATTTGCTAATAGTACATTGTTATATTCGGTTATGTAATGATAAAATTTGGATGACTCGGGGAAACAGATACTGAACGCTTTGAGTGCAGACTCGTACTGTGCAAACTTCACATGAAAGTCTGGACTTATGTGCACTATTATTCAAACGTTTGAGCTCAGCACATTTTTTGTTTTTAATAAAATGAATATTTTTATTCAGAAGGTGTGAATTTATTTGCTCAAAAACTGACAAAGATTTCAAAATATTACAGATAAATGTTCTTTAGAACTTTCTATTCATTGAAGAATCCTGAAAAAAGATTATCAAGGTTTCCACAAAAATATTAAGCAGAACAACTATTTTCAACATAATAAAAGCGAACAGTCCTTTGGAATGATTTCTGAAGGAGTAATGGCTGATGAAAATTCAGCTTTGCCACTACAGGAATAAATTACATTTTAAAATATATTACAAAAGAAATCAGTTATTTTAAACTGTAATAATACACAGTTTTTACTGTATTTTTCATCAAATAAATTTAGCCTTGGTGAGCATAAGAGACTTCTTTCAAAAGCATAAAAAAAATTACAGCGCCCCTATACCTCGAATGGTTGTGTTTACGGGTGATTCTTCAATTAGGGGAACGTTTTGTGCCCTTAAAACTATTTACAATTTTATTTTAATCTCATTTTAAAAGTCAGATAGCTTTAAACTTTTTTAGTCTCTATAATTACATGTTCAGAATTTTTGTTAGTGTTACATTTGCCAGAATTTAATTGTATTATTAAAAAAATACATATTTTCAAGTAATTTATGTGTAACATATATATATATAATTATTATGTGTGTGTGTGTGTGTGTGTTGTGTGGTGTGTTTTGCCCAAGTCTTAATGGAACACTGCTACTACTAATATCTGATTAATATTTCATCTCTAACAGGCAAAGGTCAATAGGACATTATTAAGTGGGCTGAGTGTCTTCCTCCCGGTCCTCAGACCTGTGACCCCTTCTGTGACCTCAGGCAAACTGTAAGTGGCGAGATGAGCACATAATAACGTGAGTGGTGAGCCATAGCACACTAAGTATGTATTTCAAGTTTGCCAAGGTCAAAAAATGAAATAAAATCCACGAAGCCAGTAGAAGCTCGTATACAATAATAGACATAAACACCTATTTTTTGAAGAAATTTTTTTGGGCCAAAACGTTCCTGTTAAACATACATGCTGTTCATTTTGTACACCACAGATTTTGCGGCCTACTCTTGAAAATTTGACAGAAGTAGCAGATAAGTGGGAGTGATCCCATGCTTGGTTCTATTCAATTTCCTGGGTATCTTAGTGTTTGTTTTGTTTTGTGTAAGAAGCTGACTCATCTCCACTGGGAGAACTTCCTCCCAAGTGTTTGGTTGCAAATTGCCTTTACACCAGCTTCTCCTTGTGCTATCGCTCTCGTCATGGCAACACAAGCATTCGTGCACTGTTTGCGGTGCATGCAGCCAGCCTCTTGTATGGCTTCCACCACCCACGTGCTGAGCAAGCTCAGTGTTCACAATTGATGGACCTTCAGTGTTTGCTTTTGTGTTGTTAAATCACCACTAGCCCGCTGAACAAGGAAACATTAACACGCATTAATTAGCAATTGTTATCTGCCACTGAGGAGAAAGATGGTTTTGCTGGGATCACATCCAACTTTGCAATTAATGGACTGCAGTGTGATCTGCTGTGATGGACCGGGTTTAAATACAGGCATGTAAACGACCCATCACAGCCCACAGTGGATGATCCCCATCACGTGAATATAATACAGACCTATAGGGGCGATTGTAGGATTTTAGCTTAAGTGGGCTCAGCCTGCATGAGCATGAGCAAGAGCTCACGTAGCTCAGAGGAACCTTTCTTTCTTGAAGTCTGAGAGGTTGCGAGTATGAATCTTGCTCAACAATATGTCAGTCAGTGTTTATGGGAGTATTTGTTTGTATTTTATTTTATTTTCTGTGACACATCACTAACAGCTGTGTGTGGGGAGCTGTGTGATGCCACTCATATATCCAGGTCTGCTTTGATGGAAGCAGATGCTAGTGTAAAGTTTCATCCTAAGGAAAAGATTGAGTGAAATGACAGCTTACAGCAGTTGCTGTTTTCAGCAAATGTGAAGAGAGATCACAGAATTTAATGGTGGTGACAGCTGAGTTTGTCACAGTTTTTGAGGGAGGTAATGAGTTAAAAGAATAAAAATAGTCTATGCAAACTTGCCTGCTATATTTATCTAGTGGAAATGTACATAAATAATGTGTGTGTGTCAGGACCCATCAATAAGAATAGTGCGCTGGCCCTGGAGAGTATTTATGAATTTATAATTACATTTTGTCTTTTTTATGAATTTTTTTTTTTACAACCTTTTTAAAATAATTTTTAAAGAAAACATAATGTTTACATACATGTTGTAGAATCTGCAAAATGTTAATAATTTTACCAAAGTAACAGATGTTTACATAAGCTCACAAACACAAAATAATATAGCTGAATTTACACAAATGACCCCTTTCAAAGACTACCCATCTGTTACCTAGATGTACTTTGGCTGTTTTGGCAGTAAACTACCAAAACTGTTTCAGAAAATCTTCCAGATCCTGTACAGTCTTTGGTTGTCCAGCATCTTCTGCATATTTGAACCCTTTCCAGCAGAGACTGCATGATTTAAAAAATCTTTTCACACAATTGAGGGACACAAA
Organism: Sinocyclocheilus anophthalmus; assembly: GCA_018155175.1. Lineage (NCBI taxonomy): Eukaryota > Metazoa > Chordata > Actinopteri > Cypriniformes > Cyprinidae > Sinocyclocheilus > Sinocyclocheilus anophthalmus. The sequence continues at coordinate 20,303 of JADLZN010010512.1, forward strand.
AATATGCAAACATTTACTGATGCTCAAAAAGGCAACACAGTGCATTAAAAGCTGGGGGTGAAAAAAACTATTGAACAGGATGGATGTGTGCATTTCAGAAGCTAAATACGATAGACACATGTTTCCCAGAAGACAAATTAAGTTCAATATGCCCTGATCATGTATTCAAAAAGGTTTTAGTCCCTGGCTCTTAATGCATCATTTTGCTTTCTTGAGCATCAGTGAACGTTTGCACCTTTTGTTAACAATAGATGTGTATGAATCAAACGTTTTTGAACTTTTGAATGGGGTTATTTTAATAATTTCAGCTATTTTTTTTGTCTTGTGGACTATATGTAAACATCTGTTGCGTGAAATAACTTATAAAGCGCAGTGTTAAATAAAAAACAAGATGCACATTTTTCGATCCCTCTTATTTTCTTAAAATTATTAATTATTTTGCAGATTCTGCAAGGTGTATGTAAACTTATGACCATAACTATACTCTGTTTAAATGGCAGTGGCACATTTAATTCAATTATTGGTGGAGTTATGACTTGATTAACTTGACCAGAGTAATATTTGGCACTATTAACACACCATTCAAACGACAGCTAGCAGCAGAGGTCATCTAGAAAGTATAAGCCTGCTCAAAAACAGTTAGGTCACAATTCATTTTAATGTAAGAAGATGGGAACAATCCTGTGAAACTGCTGCGGATTGAGCGTTAGAGAAGTGGTGTGAAAGATGTTTGCCGTATCAGGGATCCGCTATGTGCACAAAATGGGCTGGCACGGAGGGAAGAGAAATTTTCTTTCTTGTGTGCGAATGAAAAATGAGGTTAAAGGGCACTTGATCATAAAGGTTGCTTTTTAGTGTTTGACCTCTTTGGCCTTCTGTGTACAGCACTTCACACATGAATACATGACAAGGAGGATGAAGATACTGTTGGAAGAATTGAGATTTAAAAAAAATTTTTTCAGTGGAAGTGGCGATACTTACCAAGGCTGCATTTGATTGAAAAAATAAAATAAAAATAGCAGTATGTGAATATTATTACAATTTAAATTAACCGTTTTTAAAAAAATATATTTTATTTATTGATTTTTTTAAATGTGATGGCAAAGCTGAAATTTCATCAGCCATTTCTCCAGTCTTCAGTATCACATGAATACTAACAAAGTATCACAGTTTTCCAAAAATATATTTGGCAGCAAAAACTCTTTAACAACAACATTAATAAGAACTATTTGAGCACCAATAATAATGAATAATAACTGAGCATCAAATCAACATATTAGAATGATTTCTGAAGGATCATGTGACATTGAAGACTGGCGTAATGGCTGCTGACAATTCAGCTTAGCCATCACAGGGATACATGACATTTAAAATTATGTTAAAATAAAAAACAGTTCTTTTCAATTGTAATAATATTTTACAATATTGCTGTTTTTACATTTTGATCAAAGAAATGCAGCCTTGGTGAGCATAAGAGACTTCTTTCAAAAACATAAAAAATCTTAATTATTCCAAACCGCAGTGTATACACTGGGTAATGGGTAAACGTTGATAAAAAGAGATCAGTTTTTACACAAAGGGTAAGACGACAATACAGTATAGAATATAAACCATGTTAAATATCCATAAATATGCCAACACTTTTAGAGCGTGTGAGATTGGACTGCTTGGTGTTATAAACACTGATGTCCTCATTATCCACTCCATATGTTTATTTGTTCACTAGTGCTCATTAGACATGCAGGATGCTGCCTCTCATGAGAGAGCGCCACAGAAATCCACATAGAGTCATTACCAACAACCTACAAATGTCACTGTATTGTTGCATTTCAAACTGCCTTAGTCAGAGAAAAGATGAAGCACGATATATTCCAGATCCATGGAGCTGATATGAGAAAGAGTGTGAATTAAAAATGAGAAACAGGCAGGCACTCAAAATGAGAAAAGCATGTGAAAATCTGATTGTGAAAATAACTCATGGGGTTCAATGATATGGATTTTTTAGTTCAGATTTTTACCTGTAAACCTACCACAAAAAAATAAAAAAGACGTATAGAAAATATATATTTAAGTAAATGAGTTTAAAATGAAAAAATATATAACTCTGTCAGTTATAAATTCATAAATACGGAAGCAAATGATGCTAGTTGTTACAGATTTATCGTATTCAAGCCATTCTGAATAATGCTACCAAGATGTATTGTTCAGCCTTGACATTCATACTGATGTAACAGATTAAATTAAAAAGTACAACTTGACATTAGTGGAAACATTAGAAAGTGGGAATTACAAGTCCATTCTTATTCTGTGATAATAATTCAGAACCATTGAAATTAAAACAAAAGAATAAAACAACTCATTTTGCACCAAAAAAAAGTGATCCAATATGTTTCAGGGCGTCTAACCCATGAAAAGATCATCTCTAAAGAAGATAAATGAATATATGCCTCCATAATCATCTGTCTAGATTTAAATAAGCCAGTTGATCATTCTGATGGATGCTATGAGTGAAACAGCATTGGATTTTGTCTTTACATATGTTCAAGGCCATGTAATGGACATAGGTTCTGAAGGTAATCTATTATAGGTTCGAAATACGACTCCTCGTATTATGTAAGGTAAGATCCAGGCACCGCCTGAACACCGCTGATAGTCTAAATGCTACACTGAGTCAGATAAAGAACCACTCAATATCATTCAGCTAACTAAATCCCCTTGAAAAGCACCCGTCTTTTTCGTAAGAATGCAAAGGTTTGCAGAACATCGCTCGCCTCTGTCATGTCACCCTGTCTCGTTCCAGCACCCTAGTTAATACTTTATTGGTCTGAAAAAGAGGCTTTTATTAGATGTAGCACCTTAAGTTATGCATGGGTGTTTTCCTTCACATATCTGGGTCAGCAGCCTCTTGTGTGTCTAAAACAGCAGAGAAACACTGCCAGACTTTACACATAATAGGCCTGTGGATATTAAAGAAAATTATTACGCTTTCGTTTGACAGCTTCTACTGCGCAATTTCTGATGAGAAAAGTCAAAATTGCTCCGCTCTCCAGGAAACACTTGAATCAAGAGGATAGCCATCAACTGAATAGGACAGCAGACGCGTTGTATACGTGCCTTATGTTCACTGCAGCTGCTGATTCGTAAAATGTCACCAGTTTGATTGGAGAGATCCATCAGTCCTGTAGACGAGATGGATGGACTTGATTGCCCTTCCACCTTTGATTTGGGGTTTTGTAAAGGCAGTTAAATGAGAACCCTGTGGTAATAGGATTCTAGCTATCGAGTCTATCTATCTATCATCTATCTATCAATAATCTATCTATCTATCTATCTATCTATCTATCTATCTATCTATCTATCTATCTATCTATCTATCTATCTATCTATCTATCTATCATCTGTCTGTCTGTCTGTCTGTCTGTCTATCTGGGTGTTTCTAGCCTTTCATTATACTGGGGCACAGGCCCACCCCATTTTGTCCAGTGTATACGTTGGATAAAAAATCATCTTTACCTCGAGCACAGAGTCGTTCACAAGCTGCACATGCAATAAATCTCATAAACCTATATCTGGAAGCTTGTTAAATGTTTTTAAAACCTGTCAAACAAGCTTTTGTCAAGTCAAGCTTTTGCTTTTGTCAAGCATTCAAAGCTCACATGGAATTATTTATTTGAATTTATTTGAATTTTAGTTCATTTTAACTGCTTTTCCTTACATTCAAATTTGAATGGCAATTCTGCATCCTGTTCAGTTCAGGAAATCGGAATTTAAAAGGCATTCTCAATTAATGTACAGAAATATCTCTTTTAAATTAAACTTACCCTGCCATCTGGGCAGTAATAGCTTGAATTAATAGCATCAGGCAAATAGTGCAGAATTGTGTGAATAAGATGCAATCTTATGCTTAATTTACATAGAAAGCGGGTGTTTTTTCTGCTGAATAGAATGACAGTTTTTCAATTTAAATACTCACACCACAGCACTATGTAATGGTGCAGAGTATTTAATGGTTGGTTAAACTCTGTTGCACTGAAATACCATAAGTGATGCAAAAGTGACGCAACAGTGACTTCGCCCCAGGATCTTGTCGACATCGCTAGACCTGAGTGAAAATCACAAAAAATAGAAAATTTTGAGAGTTTTGCAGGTGGCGAAAAACATGTTTGCATCTGCTTTACCATCTGTCTGTCGATCAAACCTATGCCATCTGTTTAATACCCCCATTTATTACTATTAATACATTTACTATGATTTATCTTTGTGTCATCCACCTCTAACCATCCGCTGCGTCTGCATCTGTCTGAAAATCCCCAGACTCCTCAGAGTGTTTTGAGGTTAAATATGCCAAGGTTATCACAAAGCACATAGACTGAGAACAAGTCAACAATGTGATTATAAGATACCTTTCCAGTTTCTCATTAAAGATGCAGGAGGGTATTTTCGGGAGCTGCACATCCCTCTGGGATGGAAGCGGCAGAAGGGCATCTGAGTTTGCAAGTGATATCTTCAGCAAATCAGAGAGGACTATTCTCTGCGTGTCTCCCTCTTGCTCTTGACATTAGCAAAATGCAGCCATGGCAGGAAGAGGGAAGCACAGTGATTGCCAGATGTCAAGTATCATTGCCCGTGAGGCACTCATTGCCCTCTCTGTGACACCATTGTTTTGAGGCTTTTGTTGTATGCTTTGGGTACGACTGAGGATGTGGACAGTGAGGTCATATAAGGCTATTGTTAATTAAGTCACACTTTGCTTTTGTCACACTTTTGCATGACAAATTGAATGTGATGTAAAAAGCTTTTATTCTGAAATCTAAAACAAAGTGAGCGTGAAATAAATGTCAAATACTTAAAAAGTTCTGTTAACTATTTGCAGTATGTTTTTTTGCAATGGTCTGGGGTGCAATCTGCACTAAGAGTAAATATAGGCAATTGTTACTATAAGGAAATATTTTTTACTGATCTTACTCTTAAAAACTTATGTTAAATCCTGCAGTCATTAAACTTTTTCCATTAAAACTCATTTTTGATTATCAAAATGATATATTTAAACATATTTCCCATGAAAATAATTTCTTCATGCCTTAACACTTTACACACTTGCTGCATTTAGTATACAGACACGGAACCATAAATATGCAGATTAGTCTCCGCCTCCACTCAATCACACCAGCTCGGACTGCCTGCTCCACTTTCACACGGTTAATTGAAGTAGTAAACGCTATAATGGAAAGTGACAATATTGGATTAATTCAGCCAAATATGTTTAAACCAAAAAATGTTTCCGCAGAAGAGGAAGAGCGAATTATACAGGGTCGTCTACAAGTTGATGTATCAGAATGTTAAGGCATTTTATGTAACACTTTCTACAACGCTGCACACATAACTGTAATTAATATCATTCGTTTTTGGCTTGATTACATTATCAGACAGCTAATAATGTGTTGCTAATGTTACACAAACTATGTTCCCGTTTGCAGACAGCTACCTTTTAAAAATCAACATCCTTGGGTAGAAATGCTTTGCTAATGATATGAATATAAAAATCTATAGGGGATCATCATATGTCGGGTCTGTTGCATCATAAAGTTTGAAAACCTAGAGAGTATTTACATCTTGCGTTTTTACTCATTGGATAGCAGGTATAAATGCCCTGAAAGATACATTTGAGATAAATAATAAACTGATCACTCAATCTACCTCAGGAAGTTGTTCAATCTGCCTAGATAAATGTTAACTCCTTCCAAGTGGAAGTATGTCAGCATTTGGAAGTTTGGGAGCTGTGCAGTCCACACATGAATGGAGCATTTTATTTATGTCAAATATATTGTCGCGATCACATATTCACAAAGTCCAAAGTGTTCTATCTATGCCTCTTCCAGACCTCCTCTCTTGTTCTCTCTTTATTTGGCATTATTTTCCAATAGAAGGATCATTCCAGGATATGAGAAGGGATGACAGCAGCAGCATTGGAGAAATGGTGTTGCAAGGCAATGGATCTCGTGCCGTTAAATGAAAAAAAAAACTGATGCCAAGGCACGCTGTTCTTCCAAGGGTGAAAAATCCTTGTAAGAGTTCATCTCATATGGAACCTCAATAAGCCTTTGAGCAAAGTCTGAAGCTCTCTTGCCAATGGAGAGCATGAGAACATGAGAAGCGGATGAATATTATATATCACAGCAGTATTACAGTGAAACACTTGTGCTGTCAGAAACAGCTTTACAAAATCATCTGTTAATTGTTTATATCGAAGAAAATGATATGTGAATATGCCATGGTGTCCTTGTGTTGGGAACAACATGTAGCTTTACTAACTTTATTTGCTGATATAAGTTATACCAGTGGTTCTTAACTGGTGAGTCTCAGCCCAAAAACCGGACACAGCATGTTATGTTCTTATGCTCTCGTTCATTTTCTTTTGATATTCTTTATTCCCTTTTGGCATTTTTAAAAAGAAGTAGGACAGGAAACAAGCACAACAACTTAAGGGATATCCTAACCAATAGCGGAGAGAGACTACAACAGATATGTGAAGAACAGATCACAGATCTGTTCTAAAAGCAACGCTAAATTCAACTACATAAGTAGGACAGCATAATAAATAGGTTTTTATGAAGGAATGCAAAATGCTTCACATATCTGTTGTTGTTAATGTCAAAAGCTGTGCATCTAGTCAAACTCGGCACAGTATTTTGGCCCAAACTAATTTGTCACCTGGCAAAAGCAGCCAAATGAGACAGATGCCAACAGGTTGCCTAACATGAAAAACAAGATCAAAACTCATGGGTTCACAGATAAATCACTGCTGTTTTTGCATAATTGTTAGTTTTCCTAGTTTACACTACTGTTCAAACGTTTGGGATCGGTAAGATATTTAAAAAAATGTTTTGCAAACTCTTATGCTCACCAAAGTGCATTTATTTGATTAAAAAATACAGTAATATTGTGAAATATTATTACAATTCAAAATAACTGTTTTCTATTTGAATATATTTTAAAATGTAATTTATTCCTGTGAAGCTAAATTTTCAGCAGCCATTACTCCAGTCTTCAGTCTTACGTGATCCTTCAGAAATCATTCTAATGTGCTGATTTCCTGCTCAATAAATATTTCTTATTATTGAAAACTCATGCTGCTTACATTTTGTTTAGAAACAGTGATATGTTTTTTCAGCATTCTTTGATGAATAAAATGTTTTTTTATCCCCCAAAAGAACAACATGATAATAAAAATCTTTTGTTACATGATGCAACGTGATTTACTGTCACTCTTGATCAATTTAAAGAATCCTTGCTGAATAAAAATATTAATTCTTTTAGAAAAAAAAAAGTAGTTACTGTTGATTACAATTGAATAATTCAGGCCCAATTAAATTGGGTCCTGAAGCTAAACTGGTTGAGAGCCACTGAGTTATAATGCTTGAATGCATATGATGCGGCTATAATGAACTTTGTTTAACTTATTATGCTCCTGAGACAGCTGTGGGCCTCCTATGTCTCACACACACACACACACACACACACACACACATATACCCACAGGAACTTATTAACAGCACTGTTTCAAACTGACAATCATCAGATCCATTCACCTTAACACCTGTTTTACAATTAATGCCAGTCATTGCCTTCGGGGGAAATTTGCCATCACTATAAAATCGGAATAACATTGCAAGCATGTCTCGGTTGCTCATTATAAATTCCAGCCTGGGTCCTGCCCCTGCTGTCTGGAATTACATTTAATGAGGGAGAATTCAATCATAAACACATACTCATTTTCACTGTGGCGTTTGATGGAGTGGCACTCATCCATGTTCACTGCATTAAACAAGCACATTCAATTTATCCTAACTTAATATTGCCTGTGAAAACTGCATTTGGATCTCCTTTTGCCCTCTTGGGGAGCTGATTATTCGTTAAGGTCTCTACCGTGATAATGAAAGCTGGCTGTCCACTTAATGTTGAAGTTGAACAGACAGAGGATAGTAATGATTCCCGTTTCTGTCATGTCAAATGATAAACAGTCTGGAGTTGCTAAGTGTTCTGCAGCAAATACATTAATCTGTCATTTCCCCATGCTGCTGCACGCTACATGAAATGAATTATGCATCGTTTTTGGGCAGTGGTGTGTTGATCTAAGGATTGGGGGCTGTGTGTTTTTGTGCTAGCATGAGCGTGTCCACCATGACAACAGATGCAATCCGTCATGTAGGCAAAGGAGAGCCACAAGGAATGATTCAAACCAATGCATACATGAATGACATACTGTAAATAGGTGACAAAGGCAGTGTGGGATTGATGCGACTGAGTAGGTGCTAACAGAGGAAATCCCCTTCCAATGGTGCTCATTCTTCTGGCAACCATGTGGGTTTTTGATAAAACATGTAACAGTGGAATTCAATTCTGTTTGGTGTCATTTCAGCATCTTCCATGTGTGCATTATCTGTCTTGGACAGTGGCAGCTATCAGTTTGAAACAGGAGTGATTTTTTTTCTAGGCAGATGGACATCTCTGCAATGGCAATGGTGCAGTAAAGTGAAAAACCAAAAGTGTTTTCTCCAGCTTCCCTGCTTTGCTTGATCAGCGAGTAGATCAATAGCACTCAGACAGCTTTCCTTCCTATCCATCCGTCTTCGCTTCTTTAAATCTGCCCTGCACAAAAGCCTTCAGGACCAGCAAATCAAATTCTTGAGGAGTTCATAAGCCCCTAAGTAACTGATAAGTAACTGTTAAGGTCTTGGTGTGATACACAATACATGTTTATTGTATTTTTAAGTACTAAAGTGTTAGTGTATTGTGATATCGAAATGGTACATTTGCCTTTAGGTCAATGACGAACAGTGTTGGGGGTAACGCATTACAAGTAACGCGAGTTACGTAATCAGATTACTTTTTTCCAAGTAACTGGTAAAGTAACGCATTACTTTTTAATTTACAAGAGAATACGTATCTGAGTTACTTTTTCAAATAAGTAACGCAAGTTACTTTTTTTTCCAATTTATTGATTGACAGCTCTCCTGTCCCCATGTTGAGAGAAATCAGAAGATGTTACTGTAGTTCTAAAATAAATATGAATATGCATTAATTCATCTCACTCAAACAAAAAAACACAGATTCAGTATTCCTCAAAATTAATAAAAATAATGCAACTCAGAATATGACACAAACCTGCAATAATGAAATGTCAAACAACACAAATATGCTTTATGTATCCCATTCTATTAACAATGTCTTTGCTTCTGACCTTCGATGATCCAGTTCAACCGTACTAATAAGCAAAAATTACTCTAGACAAACATTTGTGTCTTTTTTACTGCTGACGTGTGTTGAAATCTTCTTCTGCATTCTACTGTACGGGCGTAAATGTACTTTCCCTTCAGCCTGAGGCTTATTCATTTCACTTTTGGTGTGAAAAGGCTTTTATATTTGCCAAAAATATAACTTTTTTATTTTAAAAACAAACAAGTAAGCCCTGTCCAGATTTAAAAAGTAACGCAAAAGTAATGTAACTCATTACTTTCCATAAAAAGTAACTAAGTAACGTAATTAGTTACTTTTTTATGGAGTAATGCAATATTGTAATGCATTACTTTTAGAAGTAACTTTCCCCAACACTGATGACGAATAAGAATATCCACAACAGGATTAAAGAAAATTGTTTACAGATGTGTCAAGTAGAAATGTGCTGCTTGTGTAGAAGTTGATTTTATATGGTTTTGAAAAACTTTTATACCATTTTGAAAAAAACCCCGTAAAGTCATGTTTTTTATGCCTCCTACCAATAAGGCGCATGTTTCTTCGAAAGTGTGTTACGTTCAGAACAACTTGAAAGTGTGGTAGTGTGTAATCCTCAGTCATTTAGATATACAGGTTTTCTCTGTAACTATTTACTAAGTCGACAAGTGTATGATGCCTATGGTGTTAAAAATCTGCTGAGATTTTGCACCACATGACATTTTGTGTTTCTGCATGTTGGTAGCGCCACAACTTTTGAAGTTAGAAGTTTCAGATATAGTAGAGATGAGCAATAAGCAGATAAGGAATAAGCATTGAACCAGTTTTGTTATTTTTTTCGTAGAAATTTAAGATTATGTCGATTTCCCTCCCTCCCCCCTCCACTCCACCACCAAAATCTAAATAAATTTCAATACAGATATTTAAAATATGCTGGTCATAGAAGATGATAATTCCTAAATGTAGTATTGTGAGCAGTACTTTCCATTTAGATCACCTTATGCCACCCACACACTACACGATTTTAGCTCTGATTTTCCACTCAACAACAGTTGATGGAGATCATTGAAAAAGTAAAATCTGAGGCAAAACAGTGCTTATTCACACGAGTGATGATGTTTGAATTACCAAAGACACAATCTGAGAGAAGCGCTGATTTTTAGCTGGCAAAATCCAGTAATTTCAATAGAAATCCATGCTATCAGGAATTTTACATGAGGGCAAAAGATTTCAAGTTGGTCAGTTGGTTCCAGTCACGCATACGTTGCATTGTCCAACAGAACCAACTGACTTCTGTGTGAGCTGTGCTATATACATGACTGTTGACAATAGACGATGGACCCTTTTTTGCCCATGAAATCTGGCTTATGTGACCACATCTTATTCTAGAGTGGTGAGCCAGTCAAAGATGCAATTAGCTTATTTTATTTCAATAATAAAACCATTTAAGAGTCACTTTTTCTGTAGAAAGAATTTCCCTTTTCTATTTTCTCTATTTTCTTTCTTTCTCTATCTTGCAAGAATAAAATCTCACATTTATTCTTTTTTGATTTTTTATTATTATTAGGATTGGAGCATTAAAGGTGATATTTCCTTGTTACAATGGGCACCATAGTTCTGCATGTGAAGTAAAATGATAATTGGCATCAAGTAGCAGACCTGAACGAGCCCCGTTTCAGTGACGCACATCAGATGGCCACATGTCTCTCTTCCCCCAATGTGCTGGAAGAAATAGGCTGCCAGCCTGTCCTCTGGGTGTGAAATCAGAGCCAGTTCTCCTTGGTGGAGTTCTCAGAGCATGGGGAGACCATGCTGACCTGAATGCAATCCCGGTGGGGGGTTTCTGCCATTGTAGCATGGCAGCAATGGTGGCTACGGTCGCTGAGCCAACATAAATATGCTGCTTGCCTCAAGGAGCATGAACCGTGGCCGTGGGATGGGATGGTGCCTCAGATGGGGGGGCAATATGTTGCACATGCTCTGTTTTTACACATAGTCAATGCTTGCATCTGTCCAGAGAGAGGAAGAAAAAGATTGCAAAGATGGGGGGGAAATGGCTTACAATGTAATTGTAAGTTAAATTGTTAATTATATTATCAATTCATTTATTGTATTGCCATTAGAAACACTGCAAAATAAGACAAATTACCGAAAAAACACTTTACATGAACACACTCATGCACAGCAATTTATCATCATCAAATAATTTCAATTGCATTCACAAACAATTAAACATGACAAACACGTGACAAATCTTTCTTTCAAATTGTTAATTAAAAATATCTTTGCTTTTATACAACGGATCAATAAAAAGGAAATGGGTAACTTAAATTTTAGGCACAATATATCGCTGGTTGTCTGTTATTGCTTCGCCAACTCAAATATTAAAAACTTAAACTATCAAAACATTTTTGTTGATTGAAATAAAGCTGAAATAAATTACAATTTTAGCTTTGTTAAGACTAGGGGCTGATTGCATAAAAGGTTTAGACTAGTCTTACAATTTAGTCATCCAATTTTGTTCTTTAAGACTGACCAACATTTTTTTTTAATTCAGTTACATTAAATCATAGATTAGGCTAAATTTAATCCAAAAATAAGACTGATTACCCCTTTGCTAACTGCTAGTTGGCCAAACTCGTACTTAAAACACAGTCTTAACATAGAGGCTAAGTTTATGCAACTACCCGATATGTGTGGCAGCGTTTTTAAAGAGCATTAGTTACATACTCACACAACAATATTTAATAATAGCGTTTCAAAGAGTGCACATACTATTTCATGATGAATCACCCTGTCATATAAAAAAGATTTCAGTATCATTTTAGATATAAGTCTTTGTCTTTTATTAAAATAAAGCGAGAGTGAAGTTAAAAGTTTGAGATCTATTTGATGGCTTAAAAGTTAGCATGCCTCTAGACATCAAATCATCAGATTTTTTTTGCAATGAGAGAATCCTAGTACAAAGACATGCTTGAACTAGCTATGAACTAGGACAATTTGCTGCAAATGGACTTATTGCTAGTAGTGCCAACGGCAAAAATAATCACATGGATGAAGAATGCAATAGGTGAGCAGAAATCCATTGTTCTCTCCACTTTTTATTTTTTGTATTAAGTTACATTGAGTTTGTTAAAGGGGTCATATGATGCGATTTCAATTTTTCCTTTCTCTTTGGAGTGTTACAATCTCTTGGTGCATAAAGAACATCTGTAAAGTTGCAAAGACTAAAGTCTCAAATCCGAAGAGATATTCTTTATAAAAGTTCAGAGTCAGCCATGCCTACCTAAAGCGGCTTGTTCTAACATGCCCCCACATATCTATTTCACTATGTGGGAAGATTTGCATAACGCCGGCCAAATGTTCACGCAAAGAAAGAATGCATAACTTTTATTCTCGCTGTAGTATTGTTGACGCTGCAGCCATGTCCTGAAGGTGATGTGTGTTTCGTTGTGAAAGCGAAACTACTTTGTTTGGTCTTCCAAAAGAGGACGATATCCGCTTCGTCATGCCTGGAGCTGATCCTTGCTGGTCGCTGAGGGAATACAACAACTTTCACCATGGACGCAGCGGAGTCCAGCCCGGGGCCGTCACATGTGGTTGCCGCTCAGCATTCGATCCCCTCCGGGCGCGCCGTTCTCGAACCCACCGCCTCAGCTCACTCTCGCCCTCCTCAGCGCACGCTAAGCCGGCTTACCCTCACCTAGGGCCGCTGTGTTTTTCGTGTGAAAGCGAAACTACTTTGTTTGGTCTTCCAAAAGAGGACACAACTACAAATCAGTGGTTAAGTTGTATTTACAACACTGTTCCAGAACAGTTTAACCCAAATATCCCAGATGTGTGCAGCATATTTTATGGAGGACTGTTTCCTGATCGTGGTAGAGTAGATTACAATGCCGGCTGTTCGGACTCACAGTCTGTAAGTACGTTTTTATTTAAAGGATTTTCCACTGATGATTCAAACGTGAGTTTTTTGGGCAGTAGAGTAGCACTTGTTGTGTGTCATTTCTCCAATCACAAATGCAGACATTGTTTTATGTTTATGCGGTGCGATGCAATGTGTAAAAAGACAGTATAAGTCATTATAATCAGTAATTATGTCCCCACTGGATGCAACAAATGCCTCGTTTGTAATGAGTTTTAATGTTTTTGTCTGGTCGCTCCGGCCGGCACACGGCATCAACAGTATGTGAGTATGGAGTCAAAATAATGCCACATATATATGCAAAATAATAAAGTTTTGCAAAAGAAAATAAAGTTTTGCAAACGAAAATAAAAGTATTGAGAAAAAATAAATGTGTTTTTTTGCAAACAAAAATAAAGAATTGCAAAAGAAAATGAAGTATTGCGAGAAAAAAATAAGTTTTGCAAACAAAAATAAAGAATTGCAAAATATAAATGAAACATATAAATGGCCATATCTACACATTTATTTGCAACGCTGCTTTTATTTTGCGTTTCAGTCAAGTTTGAGCTTGCAATACCGTTTTCCCTTTGCGCTTCACGTTTCTGCGCGTCTCGCTTTGTGGCACTGTTTTGACTCGGGGGTGGAGTCAAGGGACGGGGGCGTGTACAACAGGCCTGGGCATGCCTCCCTGGAAGTGACGTCATCGGCCCGAGCCGCAGCTCACTGATCCAGGCACCATCGTTTCCTTTTATGCTCTAGCATTAAAACATGCATGTTTTCGATTAACTTTATTAACAAATGCATATGTGTATTAGCAGTGTTTGCTCAAGTTAAAGAAGTTGTTAACATGAACATCTGCTGTTTACTTCTCTCAATCTGCACACTTTTATAGCATTAAAATGTGTATTGTTTCATTTGGTTAACTAAATGTGTTTGTTTAAAATCTCTTAACCTGTGGGAGGACGCCAGCACAGAAGCGTTCTTTGTTTACACGAGTTCAGAGTTACTGCTAGTTTTAATGTTAAAGAATGCAATTAACTTCATAAACTAACTTACATCATTAAAAAGATCTACGACTCAAGCTTCATATCGATCTCGACTTCGTTTTTCATTTACATAACTCCTGGCATAAATAAAGAAATGACTGTAACTGTAAGTTTTTAAAAAATGAAGGTCTTTTTGTTTTAAAATTCTTTAAATTTCTCAAAAATTTCATGGGTAAACAAACCCGCGTGGCCATATCAACCTGGGATTATCAGATATGTATTTATTAATATTTTATTTTGAATTAAGAAATTTTAGATTTAAAAAAAATATTAAATTATTATATTAACACTAGAACTGCCACGGGGTCGTTTTACCCATGGCTGTTTTTCAAATGTATGTAACAGATTTTCAATAAAATATCCAAGTCTCCCAGTTATTGACTTTTACTAAAATTGTGTTATTTACAGTCCCCTGTTGTTAAAAAAATTGTTTAGGTAAAACCAGAATAACAGCTGGGCATTTATACCTACAAGCGCTATCGAGTCAAATTTACGCATATAATTCCTTTATTGTCGCGCTTTCATTGAGCAACGTGTTAGCTTACTGCAAACAGTCACATAACGCACGTTCAAATTAAGATGTTTTAGCCAACTCATAAATGTTCAGACTTTGGATTAATTATTAATTTTTGTTTTGCAAATTTTTTTTGTCGTTTATTGTTCTCTACTGTGTTGCTTAGATATTTTTTCCTGAAAAAAAATCTGAATTATGATGTAATGAATAAAACAATTTTTTGATTACCCAATGTTTAATGGTGTTGTTCTCTTATTCAAATTTTAAATGATATAACTAAATAAATTAATAAATATTTAGGTGAAGCTGTGTGCTTTAATTTGTCATCGCATCATCCTATGCAATGTTGTTAATTATTATTGCTCATTATTGTCTATTTAGGGTATTTTAGTAATTTAAATAACATGGGTTATCTTAAAACATTTTATGATAATATTACACCACCTTAATATGTATTTATTTCCTTGTAATTCTTGTTGTAATTGCAGGCTGTTTTATATTCACCATTAAGAAAAGTGATTAGTGTAACCTGCTCAAAAATAGCCGTGAACTTAAAACAACAGGACAAAAACATAGTTGATGACTAAAAAATAACCATTTTATGACTAGATATTGTGAAGACAGTGGCATAATAAGTTTTTTTAGCCGTGTCAAAACAGTAGTCATGTGCATGGGTAAATTTAACCCGCTGGCGCTTTTAGGTATACAGCGACCTCTGGTGGTTTAAGTGTTAACCATAGTCCTAGGCTACGGGAATGTGTTGCACGCGATGTAGACAACATTCGAATAAAGTTTATTATGAATAAATGTTAAATAATGTACATAAAATAAAATAGGCCTACAATATTTTTTTTTATCCATCCCACAAGTCTTGTAAGTCCATGTATTTTATTGTTATTATTATTATTATTGGTAATATTTTTATATTCGTTGTTATGTATTTGATTTTTTTTTTTTTACCTTCATTTCGATCTCGTTCAGGGCTGTGTTTCCCAAAAGCATCTTAAGCCTAAATCGATTGAAGAACCGTTGTCATCATTTGGCTTACGATGCTTTTGGGAAACGCAGCCTTGAAGAGTTTTGTAAATAATAGCCTATACTGTAAATGCCCGACATGCCAATAAAGCTTTGATTATGCTATATGACAGGAATTTTTACTGGAAGTGCAGTTTAGAGGATGAATTTAACAATAACCCTATAAATACCCTAACCCTATAATTATAAATACTAGAATTATAAATGAATAATTTGCGTAGTTTCATTTGTAAATGAAAACACCACTCATTTATCGTCACATACAGGTGTAAATGCAATTATAAAGTCAAAACTTTATTGGTATAATTGTCAGGCGTTTACAGTATTTGCAAAATATATGGTAGCATATACTATTAACTAGAAGTTGTTCCCTCAATAGGATCTCATGGCCACGACATCACATTCCCACTAATTAATATCTCGTGGCCATGACAAAACTAAACCAAAAAGACTCAAACTTCTTTTTTTTTTTTACTTACAGTTACAGTCATTTCTTAATTTATGCCAGGAGTTATGTAAATGAAAAACGAAGTCGAGATCGATATGAAGCTTGAGTCATAGACCTTTTTAATGATGTAAGTTACTTTACTTTATTTTCTTTTGCAAAACTTTATTTTCTTTTGCAAAACTTTATTATTTTGCATATACATGTGGCATTATTTTGCTCCAAGTGAGGGGGAGCGGAACATTTTCGTCACATGCTTGAGGTTATTCGGCCAATCACAATGCACTGGATGCCTGGCCAATCACAGCACACCTCGCTTTTTCAGACCGATGAGTTTTGTAGAAAATGAACGCGTTTCAGAAAGGCGGGGCATAGAGGAAAACAAAATGTTACAGTATGTGGAAAATAATGTTTTTTTTTTTTCTTTAAACCGCATAAACACATTTCATTACACCAAATACACAAAATAATGTTCTTTTTAGCAGCATCATATGACCCCTTTAAAGCAGCACTATGAAACTTTTTCTGTGTTCAAAATTTGCGAAATGTATAAAACGAGTGAGTAGGCTACATCATGAATTCATCTTCCAAACCGCGTTTTTGTCTTATTCCGAATCACTACGGTACACTTATAATAAGTACTTATATTTGGACTATTGTAGCCTGGTCGGGTCGTCACCGCTGCGGAGTAACACATACCTGCGTGAATCGCCATAGACATAAACTTAGAGAAGTAGCTCCGGTTGGAATGTTCTTCCGCGGGATGTGTGCAGTTCTGTTTATTAACCGCTAGAGAGCCTAAAGTTACATAGTGCTGCTTTACGGACAACAGACAGGTTTTACTCTTGCTGCTCTTTTAAGTCCATACAGAACATGCAGATGTGTCTTCTGCACCTGCATATTTGTAAACAGATCTTGTTTCATGTGTTTGCGTTGGCACAAGGCTTAAAATAAATACAACATAATAGCTTTCTGCTGTTTCTTTTGGGAAACCCCATTAAGGTAATTAGTTTTGGCTGTGGCATTGGAAAAAGCTCCACTTCATCTGCAAGGTTCAGTTGCTCAGTGCACTGTGGGAGGAAATGCTTTTGTTCTTTAATTCAGGTCACTGACGTGCAGAATTTAACATCCTGTACTGTACAATGATTGAAATCACACTGGGATTTGATTATTTCATGCCATGACCAAAAAATTTACCATTCTCTATTCCATACTTCTTCTTTTTTTCTATTTCTTCTTAATGCCACCGGTACTCTTGTAATGCCAAGCTGTGATGGTAATGGAGCACAGTACTGGTTCTTCCAGAATCTTGGATCATTGTGGGGAAAAAAAGGTCTAGTAATTTTGTACTTTCAGTGAGGTAACTAGACCTCTTTGAGGGGATCATTCAGCACACGGTGGGTGAGCATCTGGATTGTCAGAGTCTTAGAGGAGGAATATGAAGAGATGAGAATGCCAGAACACAGTTATGGCTTGATTGGTTTATGTGAAAAAATAATTTCCCAGAAAGTCCATATGAGCATGAGCAAATCTGAATGTGACAAGAATATAAAATAAGGAATGTATAACATATTTTCATCTTGTATGCCCTTAAATCTTTAAAGCATTCTCAGTAACATGTAAGAGTGATTAGAGGGGAATCCAGTCGTGTAATCGAACTAGATTTACATATTGAAATAATAACAGCAGTTAACTTACAGCACACGCAGAGTCTTTCTGTCATCTCATGTTGAAAGAAATAATCTCACATCTGGCATTTAAGAGTGTATGAACTTCTATTGTGACACATAAAGCAGATTTGATCATCTTCTGTTAACGGGTCTGTTGGCGTTCAAAAGACAGGAACTCATCAATAGTATTAGGCTTTATTCTTAACACTTATTCAGAAAACTACACCTCTAAAGTATCTTTATGCTTTATAACATATCTTTATGTTTTAAATGCAAGATCTTATGATCTGCCACTCAGGGTTCAACCTGAGAATTCAGAAAACTCTCATATTAAGGTCCTCTACATAATCGCTAGAAATTTTGCTCTTAGGGCCTGTGTCTGTTCTCTTGATTTTGGTTCAAATCATTATCTCATACAGAGTAACTCGGAGGGCTGTATATTAAATCGTTGGGTTCAAAGCTTAAAAGCAGTCCACATAATTACACTCTGTTTATGGCTTAAAAGCCAGTACTGCAAGAATAATGATCATGATCTGTGAATAAAAGGTGAGCCGAAATGACTCATTGAATGTCTTTTTGTGTAATAGAGGACAGAACTGATATTATACTGATTTCATAGCTACATTTCTAAATCAAGCTTGATAATGGTGTGACGTTCCATATGTAATGGTTGTCTGCATGTGAAATAAAACTTTAGAAATATCATCCACATACTGCTAAAAATACTTCTTATTGTTTTATTCCATTTTCTCTTTTTGAATGCATCTTTTCTTATTTAAAACCATTTAAGAGGCTACAGTGCAGGTGTAGAGCAGGTGGATAAATAAAAAATAAAGCAAAACCCCTCCAGACTCATATGAAAAGGCTCTTTCACAGCACCATTGAGGTTCTGTATATCACTTCCAAGGCATGATTCTTTGTGCAACTATAAAAAAGAGCACCAAAAAGGGTTGTACTACTTTTAAAGACAAAAAAAACCTCACAAATCTAGCACTCTTAGAACCATTTTCCTGAGATATGTCTACATATTATTGCTCATAGTCTTTATTCATGGTAAAGAAATGTAGCATAAAAGTCATCTGAGTTTTCAAAAACTTCTGATGGAGATATCTTCAATATGCATGGCAGTGAAGAAAGAGTGACATTATCTATGCAATTAGATGAAAGGGAAATTTCTCCAGCTACATCCTCAGTGTCAACCAAAATGGATCCCTCTGAGGGGGGCTTTGATATTCTCACTGTATTTTGTGTTTTTTCAACTCAGATATATTTAGGGAGTTGATAACCATGGAGAGGGTGATGTAATCAGAATTGCAACAAATGAGAGTTTGAACATTTGTGATAGAGCCATTCATTTCGAGCGGTTTTAAACAATACCATACACCCAACTGCAGCAGCAGACCACGGCAGTGACCATAAATAGGCTTTTTTCACAACAGCATTGTGCTCTCAGCATCTCCTTTCTCTTACACATATCTGTATATGCTAAGCATAGAATACGAAAATCAAAAAGTGGTGCAGAACCAACAAAGTTTTGCACCACAAGGAAAATTTGAATACTTAATATGTTATATGTATCATTTATAACTACATGTGTAATTCAGTACACAAGTGCATTGTATTGTGTAGAGGGTATGGTATATTGAGCACTCGAGCCAGAAGAAACCATGCTTTTAGACTGTTCCAGGGTATTTTAATAAGAGCATAAATGTAGTGAATAGTTTATGCTGAGTTCGTGGGAAAAGAAAGGAAGTAGGCTACAATCAACTTACGCATGTTGTTTGCTCTCGCCTGCACAGTGTCATAATGCTGTGTGTGCATTCCGATGGCTTCCTCATGCTGACCCTGACGGGCGCCTTGCATGACGCTTGCAACAGCTCTGTTGAATAACAAGCATTCATTAGATTAGTATTCCATTTAATTGCCTTGCATTGTGTAATCGGTCTGTATTTAGATGTCAAAGCACAGCTGAACGGCGTACAGTGATATAATGTCAGTAGACTGACATCTATTCATTCAGCATTAGAGCTGCCGCTGTCCAGAGTGCTGATTCAAAGAGAACAGGGTTTTCTGTGAACCGTACTTTCAGCAACCTGCACACTGTGGGCTGTGCAGCTCTCATCAGAGGTTTTGACCCACAGAATCAGTAGGAACAAGAGATTTCCACCTCCACAATTCAAGCTGAGTAACTAAAGGGTAAAAAACTGACAACCGGAAGTTATGCAATATAATGTAATATCTAAAATGGTTAGTACAGTTCTTGTGGTTTACATGTGCAAGTTAACCGTGCTTTCATGTGGATCTCTTGAGATCTGTGATTCAAGAAAGCCTTTTAAAAGAGAGCTTACATAACACAAATCCATGAATCTAGAAAGCTTAATGAAGATGCAAGGGATTGTTTTTGCTCTAATTAAGCACGAATATGCATGGGCAGGATAGGCACAACAGTGAATGCAGAGCTTTAACAACCAACACTTTTAGCCCAAAAGCCACAGAAGATTGGGTTAGTGAGAAAATTCTTTACCTGGAATTTGTTTTTTTTTTACCCATTCTTGGATGGTGTAAACATTTTTCAGCCTAAGATGCCATTTAGACAGGGTGCTGTTTTTAAACTGATTTTAATTACTGGACTATGTACACACATATGTAAGCCTATCTTTCACTGTTGTGCTGTTTTTTCAGTGTCTTGCGCCATGAGCGCTTTCCCTCTTTCTCTCCTTTGGTTTTCATTATCGAAATTAAGTTCAAAAATAAAATCTTTCAAACAAAACGCATTTCTAAACACCTGATATTTGTTCCATTCAGTTATGTCTAGCTTTTTTTTTTTTGAACGTACCATGAGTGAAAGACGCAAGCGGTCACACGCACTTCAAAAACAAAGAGATGCACAATGGAATGGCATCTTCAGATTCGTTTTAAAAAGTTGAACTTCTCTTAACTTGACAGAGATTAATAAAATAGCAGAGCTCATGGCACAAGATGGAACATAAAAGACATCCACATAGCAAGCACGTTTACAAAAAACGAAGAAGAAAAAAATCAATGGCAAAGCACACTGTTCTTACCATAAGCATTTTGGCAAAATTCAAAAAGAAAATGAGGACTTCTCAAGCCAACATAGCTACTTACCGAGACATGCTCTCTCTGTGAGGTCTGTGAGCCTTTTCTAGTCCAAGTTTGGTAAATATCCCGACCAGTGCCATGATTGCCACTACTCCACATATTACATATACAATCAAGTTTGTTTTATCCTTGGTTGGATCGTGTCTAGGGTCAAGGGTTTTCTTATACGGAGTCTGTCCTGTTAACCACACTGGTGTATCGTAATTTTTGCAGGTGTTTTGATCCAAACGAGAGTTTTTATAAGCGCAGCAAAATCTGAATCCACAAGTGCCGCAACAATATAAATAATTGCCAGTTTGGCAAACGAACGGCGGGTCCCACTGTCCCATGACATCATAGTAACCCCGACATTTGTCCTCAGTATGTGGAGGTTCAGAAACGCTCTCCCCATCCCGGGACCCATTGGATCCTGAGAGCATTATAAAGCCCTCGAGCTGCTGCTGCTGCGTTTCCCCGACCGCGCTGCACAACAGCACCAGAACTTTGACCAAGAAGTATTCTAACAGCAAGACTGTCCATTTCATCCTGTAGTCTCCTGGAGGCTTCTTTTGGAGGACAAACTGAGACAGAGAAACGACTTGGTACTACCAGTGACAGCAGGGCATAAATCCACACGAGTGAACAAAGCCATTCGTGGAGGTTTGCATTTTAAAAGAGGTAAATTAAGACCGCAGATGTTTGTAAAGTCCACTCTGACAGATGTCGATCTCTAACCCAATTGTTCTGTTGATTCTCAAATACTTTTTAGCGCTCTGAAACCCCTGCGCCAACTACCCTGAAGGCTGTCTTCGTTTGTGATGATGACAGGAGAGCTGAGACAGAACAGTGGAGAGCGCGCGCTGAGAATGTGGGAGACGGTGCGTAAAGGGAAGGAGGAGACATGGGAGGGATTGGACAAGAAAAAAAGTGTTCTGTAGTAAAGAATCACAGTGAAAAGTTGCCGTCTAAGTTATGTTACTATGCGCAACATGCAAACGAATATCATTTCTTAGGCGCGTAAAATACCCGTTGAAGGCTCCTGCCTTGAAAAAATAAATTCGCAACATACTGTTAGCCTATAAAGATCGCATACGAGTTCCATTTAGTGTAACTTGACTGTGCATATAAGAAAACACAAATGCTAAATGGTTTGTGGTTTCTTTGCGCAATGGGTGGGTTTCCCCATTTGCGAGTTGTGTCTCGACGTTGCCTCTATCATATAAAATCATCTAATGTTCATGATACTATCATTTTCTGCTCGTTCAGTGAACAGAAAAGAGTTTGGTGTTTGGATATCAGCGAAAGGATGTTTCGTTCGTCTAAGTATTCCAATAAAAGAATAAGGTTTTAAACTTAGGGCTTTATTTTATAACCCTTCCTTTACAACATATAATTTTAATCAGTATAGGCTACTGGCAGAATTGGGAGCAGTGAGATCAATCGTACCATTCCAATCCTGTATGAACAGATTTTGCAGATATCGGATTTATTTATATGTTTGTTGATCCCCATCCACTTTAATTGATAAGAGAGCGATGAGAGTCATTCAGGTTTGGAACATCATGATGGCAGCAACGACCTCCACATATGTAGGCCTACCACATTTGATATAAAAAAATCACATTTGATATAAAAAAAATTCAGCTACCAGATGTAAACTATACCTGATTGATTTACAGTGTTTTTCTATGTAGATAGATACATACAGTGGCGCAAAAACGGGGTATGCAGTATATGCAGTGCATAGGGGCGCCACACATAGGGGGGTGCCATTTTGCCAAAATCATTCTGTAAAAATTTTCTTTAATAAAGCGTTATAAATAATTAAAAGCTTATTTGTTAAAGGGGTCATATGATGCGATTTCAATTTTTCCTTTCTCTTTAGAGTGTTACAAGCTGTTCATGTATAGATGAGATCCCTAAAGTTGCAAAGACTAAAGTCTCAAATCCAAAGATATATTCTTTATAAAAGTTAGGAGTCAGTCACGCCTACCTAAAACAGCTCGTTCTAACACGCCCTCACATGTCTACATCCCTATGTGGGAAGATTTGCATAACACAGCACAAATGTTTGCGCAAAGAAAGAAGGCGTAACTTTTACTACTCTCGCTGTATTATTGTTGCCACTGCTGTCATGTTGTGGAGACGCTGTGTGTTTCGTTGCGAAAGATAAAATACTTTGTTTGGCCTTCCAAAGAGGACACAACTAAAAATCAAGGTTAAGTTGTATTTCCAACACTGTTCCAGAAAAACAACAGACCAGTTCAACCCAAATATTCAGATGTGTGAAGCGCATTTTACGGAGGACTGTTTCCTGAACCAGTAGCCTACAATGCCGGTGTCTGTTTCTATAACGTGGGGCAATTCCAACTTTTGCAAGACGTCTGCTGTTCTGACTCACAGATTGTAAGTAAGTTTTTTTATATTTAAAAATTTGCCACTGATGATTCAACGCGAGTTTTGAGCAGTGTAGAGTAACACTTGTTGTTTCATTTCTCTGATCACAAATGCAGACAGGTTTTAATTTTTGCAATATGCAATTGCTGCGTAAAAAGACAGTATAAGTCATTATAATCAGTAATTATGTCCCCACTGGATGCAACCAATGCCTTGTTTGTAATGGGTTTTATTGTTTTTGTCTCATCATGCCATCACTGGCACAGGCGCTTGTCACACACACACAGCATCACAGTATGGTAATCGCGTACAATTTCCGTCACACGCTTGAGGTATTCGTCCAATCACAACGCACTGGATAGCTGGTTAATCAGAGCACACCTTGCTTTTCAGATGGATGAGCTTTGTAAAAGTTTGATTGGTTTCAGAAAGGCGGGGCATAGAGGAGAAACAATATTTTACAGTATGTGGAATGCATAAACACATTGCATTACACCAAATACCAAAAATAATGTTCTTTTTAAAAAAGTCCTATGACCCCTTTACAATAATTAATGCACATTTTATTTAACAGTTTTTTGAGCATTTAATGATTTAAAATTTTATTTATTAAAATATATAATATTTTTTAAATGACACAAGAGCCGTATCTCTTTGCGACCACACCAAACGGGAGACTGTTCAGCTTGCCCTCTGTACCAGGCGTGAGTCAATAGCGCAGAAAAGGTACATGTGGCCACATGAGCTTCAGTAGAACAACAGGGAACTGCGGTCTGATGAGATATTGTTATATGACAGTAAAACAAACGTTCCTGTCATGTAGCCGTTTTGCTCATGACGCCGCTCTTTCGCGTATGCGAATATGATGCGGCACGCTCTATCACTTCATCATAATAAACCGCCCAGAAACTGCGAGCATACATCGTCATCTAAGTCACAAATTAACCAAATGGTCGATTAAAGCTGCAAAAACTGTGCATGCATGTATGTGCATTACATTTAAGAACGTCTGTCAAAAGCATGCAGCCTACTGAAATATTCTGCAATTCGGGATCACAATAGGGTCAAGATGATGTAATTTTTTAAATATAATTTAATGCACAAGTAGGCCAAACGTGAGCACAGTGCAGTTAAATGTACTTGAAAATATGCTCAAATTTCTCTTTAGTTTGTAAAGTACGAAAATGAAAAGAAAAGTATTTAAATGCATAAAATAACTCATTTTACATTCTTGCATTATTTTCCTTTGTACAGAGCTCGATTTAGGTATGACAAAAGTGCTGCAATGAATTCGTTTTGACAACTAATAGAATGTTAAACATTGACTGATTTAGAGTTCATTGATTATATAAAATTCAGTGAAGGTTGACTATAGTTATCAGCATGTCTCATCCATGAGTGGGCCTATGCAATGATGGAGAACAAGATTTTGGGGGTGTTAAAGGGGCCATATTATGCTCTTTTACAATGCCTTGAATTAGTTTTGGGGGTGTAGAACATGCTCTCATGCTTGGTGGTTCGAAAAACGCATTATTTTTTACATAATTTACATTATTACAATAGGCTACCTTTTTCCCTATCCTGGCACAAACGGCTTGATTAGTGGGGGGGAGGTCCAAGATGGCTCTCTGATCAGACGCATGTTGATGAGCTCTGCAAACTCAGCTGTTTATTTTGTCTTGTAATGCAGTTAGAAAAGCTTTTGAACTCTTAATTTGTACCAGATCACATTTAACCAGTGTTAAATTTGTAGTAGCTGTCAAAATGGGAAAATCCGAAAAAAGAAAAAGTAGGAATGGAACTCAAGCTGCTGCTAATGCTAACAAAAATGCTAATGAGACAAGTCAAGCGCGAAAATAACTTTTGACAGAGAACATGCATGACTACATGAGCCATGATACTGATTCTGCAGAATTCATGCTGTGTGAGGAAGAATTTCCCTGTCTTCCAGAAACCCCATGTAAGTCCCCTGTCATCAAACAACGCAAGACCGAGAGCGCTGACACAACTGCCATCCTCTCACAACTCGGGGAGCTTTCGAGGCTGATTAATAATCGTTCTGATGCTTTGGAAAAGATGGTGGGGGAAAACTCACGTGTGATCGCTAGTATGAAAGAAACAATCAACGAAAATACCAGACAGATTTCTGGAGTGAAGGATGTGATTGACTTTGAGTGCCGAAGTAAAAGATCTGAAAGTCAAAGTCGGTGCGACTGAGTCACTAGCCAAGAGAGTCGAGTTTAACTGGCATGAACAGGAGAAACGGCTTCTGCACCTTGAAGCTTACTCACGTCGTTGGAGTCTTAGAGTTCACGGGGTCCCTGAAAGTGAGAGAGAAAATGTCCGAGGTAAGATCATCGACGTTTGCCAGCAGCTTCTGCCAGATGCGAAAGACAAACTCCCGGATGCCGTGGATACCGTTCATCGCCTGGGTCGAAAACGGCTGAACGACAGCAAGCCCAGAGGAATCATCATACAGTTTACCTCTCGTTTTCAACGCGACGCGGTCTGGCGTGCTGCTAAGGATTCAATTTTCCTTAGAAATAACAACCTGAAAATATCCTAGGATCTGTCTCAAGCAGATAGAGAACGAAGAAACCAGTTATGGCCCGTCGTGGAAAAGGCCAGAAAAGAAAATAAGCGGGCTTATTTTGTGGGTGGAAGGGCATTTGTAGAGGGAGCTGAGATTTTCCCTCCTGAATGACTAAAATAAGTTTCTCGTTTATTCTTATTATCTCTCGACTTTAATATTGCTTCCATCCTTTTGGCTTGTTGGCCCTCTTCGATGTTCTGGACCATCATCAGTCTACAGTTCTTCCAAGGACACTGAAGACACTCGTCTGGCGGTACTACACTTTTGATTACTATGTAAGACATTTAATATGCTGCCTTTTCACAAGATTTAAATAGTTCTATTCTAGAACGTGTTATAGTTTGGTGGGACATGTAGTTATTGAGACGTTCTAGTATGCTTCAGATAAGTGTTTTGTCTAGTTTGTATATTACGATACAGTCTCCTCATGACTTAAAAGATCTGGTATTATACTTATGTTCTTACATTTCATTTAAAGTATTACTTAAGAATTTCATACTGCATTTTAATATATTTTTTCTATTGTTCGAGCTGTGGTTCTCATCCTTGTTCATTTCCTGACCGGTTAAAGTTCTATACAAGTTATTTGTTTTGCTTCTCTAGGTCTATTCAATTGTATTTATTTATTTTTCAGTCACCCTTTCTTTGTTTTGTTTCATGTCTTTATCTGTTATTTCTTTAAATGCTAGAGGGCTAAGAAATCTCACTAAGAGAAAGGCTGTTTTCTTATATCTCAAACTATTTAAATCAGATTTTTGTTTCCTCCAAGAATGTCACTCATCAGTAGAGGATCTTAATTTCTGTGGGGACTGGACATATGGATGTCTCATGGTACGACACATTCAGCCGGTGTATGCATTCTAAAAAATCAGTTTAAAGGGAAGGTGTTATTCAGTGCAAGTGACGTACAGTGGGGAAAAAAAGTATTTAGTCAGCCACCAATTGTGCAAGTTCTCCCACTTAAAAAGATGAGAGAGGCCTGTAATTTTCATCATAGGTATACCTCAACTATGAGAGACAAAATGAGAAAAAAAATCCAGAAAATCACATTGTAGGATTTTTAAAGAATTTATTTGCAAATTATGGTGAAAATAAGTATTTGGTCAATAACAAAGTTTCTTCTCAATACTTTGTTATGTACCCTTTTTTGGCAATGACAGAGGTCAAATGTTTTTTCTGTAAGTCTTCACAAGGTTTTCACACACTGTTGCTGGTATTTTGGCCCATTCCTCCATGCAGATCTCCTCTAGAGCAGTAATGTTTTGGGGCTGTCGCTGGGCAACACAGATTTTCAACTCCCTCAAAAGATTTTCTATGGGGTTGAGATCTGGTGACTGGCTAGGCCACTCCATGACCTTGAAATGCTTCTTACGAAGCCACTCCTTCGTTGGCCGGGCGGTGTGTTTGGGATCATTGTGATGCTGAAAGACTCAGCCACGTTTCATCTTCAATGCCCTGGCTGATGGAAGGAGGTTTTCACTCAATCTCGATACATGGCCCCATTCATTCTTTCTTTTACACGGATCAGTCGTCCTGGTCCCTTGCAGAAAAACAGCCCCAAAGCATGATGTTTCCACCCCTATGCTTCACAGTAGGTATGGTGTTCTGTGGATGCAACTCAGCATTCTTTCTCCTCCAAACACAACACGTTGAGTTTTTACCAAAAAGTTCTATTTTGGGTTCATCTGACCATATGACATTCTCCCAATCCTCTTCTGGATCATCCGAATGCTCTCTAGCAAACTTCAGATGGGCTTGGACATGTACTGGCTTAAGCAGGGGGGCATGTCTGGCACTGCAGGATTTGAGTCCTGGCGGCGCAGTGTGTTACTGATGGTACTTTGTTACTTTGGTCCCAGCTCTCTGCAGGTCGTTCACTAGGTCCCCCCGTGTGTTTCTGGGATTTTTGCTCACAGTTCTTGTTTTCATTTTGACCCCACGGGGTGAGATCTGGCATGGAGCCCCAGATCGAGGGAGATTATCAGTGGTCTTGTATGTCTTCCATTTTCTAATAATTGCTGCCACAGTTGATTTCTTCACACCAAGTTGCTTACCTATTGCAGATTCAGTCTTCTCAGCCTGGTGCAGGTCTACAAGTTTGTTTCTGGTGTCCTTTGACAGCTCTTTGGACTTGGCCATGGTGGAGTTTGGATTGTGACTGTTTGAGGTTGTAGACAGGTGTATTTTATACTGATAACGAATTCAAACACATTAATACAGGTAACGAGTGGAGGAAAGAGGACCCTCTTAAAGAAGAAGTTACAGGTCTATGAGAGCCAGAAATCTTGCTTGTTTGTAGGTGACAAATACTTATTTTACCGAGGAATTTGCAAATAAATTCTTTAAAAACCTACAATGTTATTTTCTGGTTTTTTTTTTTTTGATTCTGTCTCTCACAGTTGAGGTGTCCCTACGATGAAAATTACGGCCTCTCTCAATCTTTTTAAGTGGGAGAACTTGCACAATTTGGTGGCTGACTAAATACTTTTTTTGCCCCACTGTAGGTGGTCGTTTTTTCAGTCTCTGTGTACGGAAACTTTCAAATTTGATTAGTGACTTGTATCCTTGTTTGTGTTTACGGTTATAACCAGCAGAAAGAAAATGAAGCCTTTATTAGTCGTTTAGAGGAACATGTGTTAAAATTATTGACTAAATACCCAAATTCCATGCTTATCTTTGGTGGTGATTTTAATGTGGCTTTAGATAGCAGCATAGACAGATGGCCTCCAAAACTCCCTGACAATAGTAGTTTATACTTGAAAATGTTTATGCAAAGATTCTCTTTGATGGATAGCTGGAGAGAGTTGCATCCCTCTCAAAAGATGTTCACATGGAGTAATAACTCTCTCTCCTCCCAGTCCCGAATTGACATGTGGCTTATTTCTAAGGAATTATGCAATACCTCTTCTGACATTTTACCATCCCCATTTTCTGATCACAAGAGTATCTTTATTCGTGCCCATTTCCTTGCTTCTGATGATGTGCGCGGGTTCTGTTCTTACTGGAAACTTAACAATTCTGTTCTCTCTTATAGTGAAGTAAAAGATGAAATCAATAAAATAATTCACAAAAATTGGAATAAAGCAAGAGAAGAGAACAGTTACAGCAGCAATTGGGAATTTACTAAATACGAAATTGGCAAATATCTTAGAAAATTTAGTAGTGATGTGGCAAAAAAGAAAAAAATTTATGAAAATACCGTTATATGCAAAATCACTAATCTTTTATCTAAAAATGTGGATGATTTACTTGATTGTGAAAAAGTAGAATTGGTTGAATTACAGTGCAAATTAGACAACATGTATAAACACAAAGCTGAAGGGGCATTTATTAGATCGCGCAGAAAATGGATCGAAGAGGGTGAACAGAACTCTGCGTACTTTTTCAGACTGGAAAGGCAGCAAGCTAAAAACAACCAAATTCAAAAACTAATGATTAATGGTAATATTAGTGATGACCCAAAAAATATTGCAAAGTTTTGTGCTAAATTTTACAGTGATTTGTATACTTCTAAATTATCCCAACAACATATGAATGATTTCTTTAAATCTTTACCTAATATAAACCAGCTGAGTGACTTGGATAAACATTTTTGTGATGCCTCAATCACACTGAGGAAGATAGAGGAAGCTATTAACTCTTTAAAAACGAACAAATCCCCCGGAACAGACGGTCTCAGCTCAGAATTTTACAAGCTGTTTAGTCATAGTATAGCACCATTCTTGTTAAAGGTTTATGAGGAAAGTATAGAGAAAACATTGCTTCCAGCCACATTATGTCAAGGATTAATAACGCTTATCCCAAAATTAAATAAAGATCCCCTCTTAATAGACAATTGGCTTCCAATTACATTATTAAATAATGATTATAAAATTATTGCTTTAGTTCTAGCAAAAAGATTGAAATATGTTTTGAACTCCGTAATTGACGAAACAATCAGGATTTATGCAGAAAAGGCACATTTCTAATAATATACGGTTAGTACTAGATATGTTAGATTATTCAGATTTAATAGACGGTGATGGTTTCATTTTCTTTTTGGATTATTACAAAGCTTTTGACACATTGGAACACACATTTTTATTTCAGGCTCTACAAAAAATTGGCTTTGGCGATGCTTTTTGCAGGATGGTCCAAATGCTGTACATAAACGGAAACAGCTCTATCAAATTAAGTAATGGTACTTCACCTAGATTCTTTTTAAAACGAGGAGTTCGACAAGGATGTCCAGTTTCCCCTTACCTGTTCCTAATTGCAACACAGTTTCTTAGCACACATATCAACAATAGTCAGTTAAAGGTTATCACAATTGGCAACACTAAAATAAAAATTAGTCAATTAGCGGACGATACAGCTTTATTCTTGAATGATTCGTCACAAATTCCATTGGCTTTAGATATTCTTCAGTCTTTTTCTGAAGCTTCGGGATTAAATTTAAACTTTAACAAATGCGAATTGCTACCAATTAAAGATTGCTCTCTTACTTCAATTGAGGATATTGCTGTCAAAAATAGGGTAACTTATCATGGTATATTAATTACTAAAGATGAATGTAGGTGCTCAGCAAACTTCAAACCTATTATTACCAAAACACAAAAAAAATGCAATTGCTGGTTACAAAGGGATCTGTCACTAAAAGGCAGAACGCTGCTTACTAAGGCAGAGGGTCTGTCTCGTTTGGCCTACGCAGCTCAGTCTCTTTTTGTGGATAAGCCCACATCTAAATTAATTAATGAGGTTTTAACAATTCCTATGGAGAAATAAATCTCACTATTTGAGAAAATCAGTCATATTAAACACATATAATAATGGTGGTCTGAATTTTATTGATTTTGATTCCCTCAACAATACATTCAAAATTAATTGGCTGAACCAATATCTAACCAAACCATCTTCTATTTGGAATGTTTTTCCTCAACTTGTTTTTACACAACTTGGTGGCATTCACTTTCTCTTAATGTGTAATTATGATATACCCAAACTCCCTATCAAACTTTCCAACTTTCATCGACAGGTTCTCTTAGCATGGGCACTAATTTATAAGCATAACTTTTCACCACAAAGATTTTTTATTTGGAACAATAAGAACATTTTATTCAAGAATAAGTCTCTGTTTTATGATAGTTGGTTCAGTAATGGTTTATTATTGGTGGAACAGTTGTTTAATGAGCAAGGTCTTTTGTTCAGGTACTCAGAATTTCTTTCTAAATACCAAATACCAATAACGCCAAAAGAATTGGCTACAGTTTTGGGAGCTATCCCCTCTGGT
This sequence comes from Sinocyclocheilus anophthalmus, assembly GCA_018155175.1. Taxonomy (NCBI): domain Eukaryota; kingdom Metazoa; phylum Chordata; class Actinopteri; order Cypriniformes; family Cyprinidae; genus Sinocyclocheilus; species Sinocyclocheilus anophthalmus. Next base: position 51,512 of record JADLZN010010512.1, read on the forward strand.
TTATGTATGCTTTTTAAAAACTGTAATTACTTATCAGTATCTACTGCTTCCTTTCCTAAACCTTGTGATACTCCTGTTGGTCAAATTTGTTTCTCTGAGTCGAAAGCCAAAATTTATAAAATACGATCTTTATTTCTTAAGAATCTGATTTCTGTTCCACCTGTGATTTCCTTTTGGAATAATTTGTTTGTTAACCTTAATTGGAAAAAAATCTGGTCTCTACAGCAAAAATTCTTTCTCACAAACAAGGTGAAAGAAATTTCTTTTAAGCTCATACACAGGTTCTACCCCGTAAAGAAGTTTATACAAAGATTTAAATCTGACATTGAGCTTACATGCTCTTTTTGTTTGAATTCTGAAGAAACCGTGGTACACTTATTTTGGTCATGTCACTACACTCAGAAGTTTTGGGATGATATTGGTGTGTTTGTCAAGTGTAAGATTTTGCCAGGCTTCTCAGTACATATGAAAAACATTATATTTGGGTATTATGACTCCGACCCCTCAAACGAAAATATCTGTTTTGTTATTAATTTAATTTTTTTCCTAAGCAAATTTCACATTCACAAATGCAAATTTTCCAGCTGTAAACCTGTCTTCTCTGTCTTTCTAAAAGAAATGGAAAATTATTTGAATGTAATTTCGGTATCTACTAATAAGAAAGCTATAAGGACTGTTAGGATTTGCTCTGCCTTTGATCTCTTCATGTAATCATGTTTAGATGATGGCCCTCTTATCTTTATTTTTATTTTATTCTTTTTGTGATTTGTTTCCATTTTATTTTTGTGGTTGATATTATGTGATGTATGCTTATTCTTTGTATGTTTCCGTTCTTTGCAATAAAAAAAAAAAACGGCTTGATTAGTTCCGGGTTTGATGAAGGCCCGCCTTCCGAAAAACGAAATGTGATGTGATTGGTTAGCTGTCCCAGTGCGTTGTGATTGGCGAACAGCTTAGACGGTGTTTCAGTACTGCCACGCCCCTTGCCAAAGCAGCAAGTTCCATCTGCTCCGGTTTAGTTAAGGATGGCGTCAATATTGCCATATCAATTTGAGCTGGATTCAGACCCAGAGAATATTGAACAAGAGGATCGTGCAGAACCTTTTCACGCATGGATATTGCAAGACATATTAGAGTGGTAACGTTATTGTTTTTTTTTTGGCTAAATCACGTTTTAGATAGGATGTCAACAACCGCTTAAAAATAACTGCATTTACTATGTACAGATAAGTGCATATGTATTATTTTTATTGTTATTTAATTCTGACATCATAACATGAATTGCAGTGAAACTGTTATACAGTTGAATTGATTTATTCCGTAGTCCAGTGTTTCCCAGGCGGCATATATATGCAAACTGATTCTCTGCCAGCAGGAGGCGCTTCTGGAGTGGTAGTAACGGTGGTTTCCTCGGTAACGGCTGTACACAAAGCAGCGATCCACTCAAAAATACACTGCTTTATCAGACATTACATGCAAGATTAAATGAAAATGACATCCAATTTTCTGAAGACAGTTGGTTTCCTTCAGAAATACAGTGATATTAAAACACCCGCACCTCAATGTAAGGTAAACTGTAGTCCTCATAATTGAATTGTAATTCTTGCGATTACATCTTGTCAGTATGTCGGTATCAATTTTTATCCACAATGTTTTCATACGGTACATACTATTTACATATGTAATTTTCAGGTGCATGGGTTATAACTTGCAAACTTGATGCTACATCCGCACTTTCTTTCTTCCTCGTCGTCTCTTCTGATTGCATCAACTAAGCCGTTCTTAACATGACCTCGCCCTCCCCACACCGCCCAACCTGTTCGATTTCCAAAATTATTTTAATGATATTTCTAATGGGCCCTCTTTGTGATATCCCCAAACCCGGAAAACAAACGCTGTAGTCCAAACGAGCCGCTCGTTGTAGTTCTTGAAAAGGGATTTAAAAAAAACGAAATATCTCACTTTGAGTGGACTTTGAGATTTGTAAATTTGAAGATCTTTTTTATGCCCAAACATACACACTAGTCATAAGTCAAGTCACTTTTATTTATATAGAGCTTTTAACAATACAAATTGTGTGAAAGCAACTGTACAGCAATAATTAGGAAAATAGTGTGTCAATAATGCAAAATGACAATAGTAAACTAATTTTTCAGTTAAAGGCAGTTCATTATTGAATTCAGTGATTTCATCATCCAGCTCAGTTCAGTTTAATTAGTATCTTTGCAATCATTTGCAATCAAGTCAACGATATCGCTGGAAATGAAGTGTCCCCAACTAAGCAAGCCAGAGGTGACAACCAGCAGTTCAATTTCAGGCTGCAGCAAAGTCACATTGTGCAGAGGACTCCTCTGGTTCCTGTGGTCTCTAGACAAGTTCTTCTACAGGGGCTCGGTATCCTGGGGCTCATCTTGTTGTCCTGGTCTCCGCTGTCTTTCAGGGCTGTGGAAGTCCTTTCTAGGTGCTGATCCACCATCTGGTCTGAATACGTACTGGATCTGGGTGATTGCAGTGACCATCTGATCTGGATACAGTTTGGATCTGGTGGCTACGGTGACCTCGGGATAAGAGAGAAACAGACTAATATTAGATGCCATTCTTCTAGTGATGTAGAAAGTACATCGGGTGTTATGAGAAGTGATTCCCGGTTCCGGTTGACCTAATTAAATGCAGCCTAAAAATCCTTTAACGGATTTGAATATTAGAAGCGTATTAGTGTGTTATGTGTAAGCCAGGTTAAAGAGATGGGTCTTTAATCTAGATTTAAACTGCAAGAGTGTGTCTGCCTCCCGAACAATGTTAGGTAGGTTATTTCAGAGTTTGGGCGCTAAATGGTCAAGTCAAGTTTATTTGTACAGTGCTTTTCACGATACAAATCTTTGCAAAGCAGCTTTACAGAAAATTTAGTTTCTACAATATTTAGTGGTATTTTATCAGTGGTGACTGTCAGTTAATGTACATATGGCAGAAATGTACGGAAAAATCAATTTAAGACATAATAAAACAGACAATGAACACTATTAACACTACACACTGACTAAAATTCGAAAAGTGAAAAAGCATAATAGGACCCCTTTAACACCCAGATCCAAGCTTACTGAGCACTAAAGCTATAGTGAGCCCTTTTATTAAAATACCTGGAGCCTAGGTAATACAAAACATGTTTGTAAATGGGCATTTGATTTACATTTGAGAGAAACTGAGAAGATTGTAAACAAAGATACAAACGAGCCACTTTTCACTGAAAATTGCCGTTGTAAATTTAAAATAGGCCATCTGTGTAATTGAAGTAGAATCAATGAGTTGAAAACTCTTGCTACTTCATACTTCAATACAAAACAATGCTGAACTTTGACAAAAAAAATGATTTTTAAATGTTATAATAGTGATTTTGTAATGTCTAAATATAAATCCATTTGCAAAACATGTGAAAAGAACTATATTACAGAGTGGAAATGGTAAAGGAGACAATAAATGATCCTCTGCTGCTATTTAGTGGTCATAGTGGGAATCATGACGTTCATTCTAATAGAAATCTTGGCAGAAATCTTCCACTTAGCATGGCAGATGTTCTTTAAAATAAATTGTACTATATATAAATGTGCAAGAATATTAATAACTTTGAGGCAAATAAACAATATTATAATATATATAAAAAGTGAGCAATATTACATGTGTTTGAAAAGAAAAATGAATAAAAAAATGTGTTCTACTGTCTGGGGTCTGCCATCAGGAGTTAAAGGGGATGTCATGTGACACACTTTTCTTGTTTTCTTGGTTTTACTTTTCACTTTTTTCCCTATGGTATTAAAAAAGGGGGAAGGGGGTTCAAACCCTTTGTCACTTTTTTTATACTCCTTATGAGTTTGTATCCTTCCATGCACAAGCTATAGTAATGGGCTTTTGTTCATTGGCGAGTTACTAGAATACAGGGGGGCGCCGACACCGATCTTGCATACCCCTCTGCAAATGTGCAGTTGCGCCCTCCATACACATTGTGTAGCTATAGGTAGGCTATATGAAAATTATTAGAAACATATATGCATTAAATAATATACATGTATTATTAGACATTGTATACATTGAACAGTATACATTGATTTATTTGACAGAATCAGAACACTTTCTGTCTTTCGTCGAATATCACATTCGTAGCAAACTGCTGAAACGCTGATGTCTATAGATTTAAAATTCCACCGAGTTAGGCCTATTGTAACACAATACAACAGACGCTTAAAAATAAACATATTTTAGATTTTTAATTTAGTTTAGTCAATATGGTAGACTTGTTTTAGCCTGATCTTTTAAGTTTTTCTCGGCTGTTTATATAAAAGTATCATATAGTAGGCTACTGTGCATTTTGAAAGTAGTGTCAAATATCCATAATGAGCATTAGAGCTCCGACTTTTAATTCGTTTGTAGTCAGCCTGTCGTGTCAAAGAGTCCAGACATTGCTAATACATCACCAAACGCATCGATTCACAAACACACTGTTATTAAGTAACAGATGACTTCGTCAGATTTAGCAACGAACGCCCAAACACGATAGCGAAACGTTGGAAATATAGGTCGAGCTTATATTATCCTATAAGTTACTAGGTAGCGAACGCGTTTCAATGGCAGGGGACGAAAGCGTCTTTCTGAGAGCGAAGGATCGGAGTTATAAGGGCCTGACAGAAGGTACGGTTAGCTGAGGCTAGCTAATGTCAATTTACTTTATAGATAATGCTGGAAAGCTTTGAATTATGACAGTATGTTTTGGTTCAAGGTCGTTTATGTATTTTGGAACACTGCTTGAAATCGAAGTTTACAGTCCTCTGTAAACTCGTTAGATGCTGACTGGTGTACCGAATTCCAACAAGTCACTGAAAAGCGCAGACTAGCCTACTATCGACTTCACAGCCAAGTATTACTAACTGTAGCTATGTCAGGAATAACAAACCACTTAGCATTGAGCTGTAGATAGTTGCAGTGCCATTTAGATAGAAACCCTGACATGTCACGTGACGTACACAAAACAAAGTTAACCTAATATATTAGGGCAAATAGGCTCAAATTAGGGATGGGTGATACCACTTATTCTGTTTTCGATCCGATTTTCAAGTCTAGTATCGTCGATATCGATACCGATACGATACTTCTTAACTAAACTTTTAAATGATGACATTTATTAAATTACTAAGAGTAAAATGGGTAATGATAACCATTTAACTTTGTTTAAAACACATTTTAACTTTCAATATGCCTTAATTGTAATTGATTAGGTTATATTTTTGTTTACACATGGTTCAAATATGTTTTTTGTTTACACATGATTCAAATCTATAAATACTACAGTTGAACTATGGTCACTTTAGTAAAACCATGGTTCATTTTCATAAGGGACTGCCAGTGCCATAAAATGCAACCTTTTTGTTCTGACAGTGTATGATTTCTATTAACATTACAGAATAGAACATGATCAATATTATCTTTCAACGTTCAATTTAAATAAATGTAATTGCACAAACTATGTAGGCTACAGTTTCAATTTGTTTATTGTGAAATAACTCAAACATATGTTTTTTTCTGTCCTCTGATAAGCATTGTTCAGGGCTGCTGTTTCCAAAAGCTTTAATGCTTTCTTATGATACTTTTGGGAAACGCAGCCCTGTTTGAATGCACTTTTAGAAGTGAGTGAACGCTCTCTGTGATTGATTAGTTTTGTCTTGCAACATTTGCGTGTTTAGATGAGCAGGAAAATAGTTCTATCCTACACAATTACTCGCTAACAAAGGTTATTCGTCCAATTCAATGCATTTGTACACATTTTTTTTTTTTTTGTTAAATAAACAAAATCACTGGTAAATAAAACACACCTTAGTATCGATATTTCGAGACTTAGGATAGATACGCCCATCCCTAGTTAAAATGTGCTAAATCAGTCATTAAAAACCGGGTTTGCTTTAGGACCCAGATTTAATTTGGGTGCTAATTGGTCATTCGAGATCAAACATCAAAAGTTTATAGTGAACAAAAATCTTCTTAAAACCAAAACCAGGAACAATACACAATACGCAGATATTTACATAAGAAAATCTGACAGTTTTGTAAATGCATAAATAACAGCAGAACTACTGCACTTTGCAAGTACCGACTGTTCAACAGCCTGTGACATTAACTGCAAACAATATGGGTAGCATAAAAAAATTCTTTGTTATTTTTAAATAAAAATAAACAAAAAAATGGTTACAATCCTGTAAGGTGCAATTAAACGGTTAAGTATTTAGCATTGTTTTCCCCTACTTTCCAAGTCTATCAGAACAAAAGCCTCAGATGATTGCTTAACTTAAATTCGCAATGAATACTGATGTAAATCAGAGTGAAATGGATTGTCGTAATGTTTTTGATGAAGACCAAAGACCAAAATGAAAAATAAATAAACATTCATAGATAAATTGTTCACAATAACATCAATAAGATGCATTTAGAAAATAGATTTATAATTTTAAATTTGTGCGGACTATAACTTTTGATTTGGTGTTTTTCAGTGTGTAAGTGTTTTGTGTCCCTCTGTTTGACTGTTTATGTAAATCCAGTCTGAAATCTTCATCTCAGACTAATTTCTTGCTTATTCTTTGCTTTGCGCTGGCAGTGTTGACATCTGCACATTTTTTCCCTTTTTTTTGTGTGTGAGAAAAGCTACAGCAGTGACTGTTGGTGGATGCTGTGAGTTGAGTTGATATTTTAATGCTTTATCACAGGAGGCTTTTATCTTGACTTATGATTAGGTTAGCAGTATTTGAAAGCTCTGGGAGTCATCTGAGATATCCCTCTGATTTATGTTTGCTAAAAGAGGCTTGTGCTTATCGGCTGTCATGGGAGCTTTGTCTGCTCCTCTCAATTCATGTTGTTTAAAGTTGCCTGAAAATAGTTTCCAGTCTCTGGAGACTGTACATGAAAGCGTCAGACAACTAGATTCCAGGCAGCAGATGGTACATTTGAAATGCTTTTTGAATTGGTCAGATATCATGTGTTTTTATTTGATTTATTTTAAGCAGGTTTTGTGCTTTCCCAAAGAGATGCTCAAAGCATAGCAAACACTTCATCTTGTTAGAATGACAAAACGATTGGAACAACATGGTTGCTCCATAGGGACTGATGTTGAAATTTCATGGGCTGCATTACTAATTAAAATGCAGCTCATTTGGAAATAAAATTATAATTTTTTTATAAAAAGACACAATAGGTTTGGTATCCAAGAACTGATTCTTATTCAGAATTCCTTTAACAATTCTTCCACAATGCGGATTAAAAATACCATGCTGAAATACGCTGACAGTTTCCTGCATTAATTAATTAATAGTGCTCCAACAATACTATCTAGAGTGCTGAACAGTGAGCATACACCGCAACCTAGGGCTGCACAATGTATCGTTTCAGCATCGATATCGCGATGTGCGCATGTATATTATAGTGATCGTTAATCCATATGGACCAGGTACCAGGGTTCGAAACGCAGCAGTTTAATGATCCTGTTGAGAAAAATCACACACAACACAGATTTAATTAGATTTAATTTATACAGTGAAGACTATGCAGTGTTATTTTACATTTGATTATTCAGGCTCTGTACCTGAATAGTGAATACTGTTAGACTTACCTGAAAAAATATAAAGCACTGTTTATTTCAATTGCATCTTTGTTCTATTATATTTATCTATGCTTGTAATTTGTTTGTTATTTTCTTTACTGATTTACTCACCTACAAAATAGAGCTATTCAAGTCATCTGGTGATTTTTTTGAGATTTCATATCACAATATATATAGCAGAAAAACAAAATATCACAATGTGAGTTTTTTTTTACAATATCGTGCATTCCTACTGCAACCAGTGTAGCCTGGCCACAGAATGAATGACTCTTACGAGCCAGTCCTTTTTAGTAAATGTAAAACATACTGTGCAACCAGTGTAGTTTGATTCCCTAACAAATGACTCTTATTGAGCGTTTTTGTTTTTTGTTTTTTTTTCAGAATTTTTACACCAAATTCAGTGTAGCCCGGTTACCGAATGAATGAATTTTATGAAATGTTTCTTACAGTGAATCAAAAACATTAACAGCAAAAAGTGTAGCCTGGCCATTCTGCAAGATACTGCACAATCTGTGTAGTCTAACTCCCCAACGAATGACTTTTATGAGCCAGGTCTTTTTAGTGAATCACACAATTTATAATTGTGAGACATAAATCTTTGAGGTTATTGACTAGTTGTTCATATGACAACGTGTAGCTAAGGATAAAACAGAATAATAAAATTATTTTTCCTACTAGGCTGCACTGTCAGGATCAGGAACAGAAACAAATTCTTTATTTTTCTTCTAGCTTTTGAGGCTTGCTGCTCTGTCAAAAACCTCTTCACACACTCAGTGCAAGTGAGTGTAGTGGAAAGCAAAGACAAGACTTGTATGATGTTCCCAGCAGGGGTATCTTCTTCATTTATATTTTGACCAAGTTTTAATGCTGGAAGTTTCTCAAAGAATCATGGGTAAAAACGGTTTCTGAGCTGTATTTGTGCTGTAAACCCTGAGGTGTGAAAATCAACTTTTTTCCTGCCGTTTTTGTTTCCTTATAACACAAGAACTGCTGTGAAGGTGTTATATACAGCTGAAGTTTCTATACGACAAGCGAGACGAATGTTTCCACGTGCTCCAGGTGTTAGAGCTGTGCCCTTAACTGACTCTCTCACTTGAGATAAAGACTTTTATAAATACTTTAAACTGATTGTTTGATTGTTAGCATCTTATTTAATGTTTAATTATGCAAAACATTGTATGCATTATCCACAAACACAGCATTAATAATTGAGATATTTAAAGTAGATGGTTTGTCAGCTTCAGGTTATTTTCTCCTGTTCTTTCCAGATGAACAGAAGGAGTGGAGTGGGCCCTTTTACTTCATCCAGGCTGCGGACCCCCAGCTTGGCTTGATGAAGGCGTGGAGGATTGGTGACTGTGATTCAGGAGGGGATGAGTGGACCGAGGAGATTCAGCTCACAAAACAGGCAGTTCAGGCAATCAACAAACTACAGCCCAGACCTCGCTTCCTGGTGCTGTGTGGAGACCTGGTCCATGCTATGCCTGGTAAGCCACCTGTTCCACTGAAATGGTGCTGATGGAATGCTAAAGGATTGCTTTACCCAGATATTTTAGACCTCTATAGTAAAAAATATACCTAAAAAGTTTCCAAAAGGGGTTTTTATAGCAATTTAGTAGAAGGAAAATTTTTTGTACCCCAAAGATCCTTTCTGTGAATAGTTCTTAGAAGTAAAAGAAGGACTATTCTTAGTGTGAATAATATTTTAATAATCTGAAGAACCTTTTTTGTCTATGTATGTGTGTGTGTGTGTATACATATATATATATTTTTGCCACTCACGTGAACGCGAGTACGACAGTTAGCGGAAGCTAGAGATTATGGTTAATAAAGTTTTAAATAAGAATATTTTTCTTACACAAACGCATCAGTTCACTTCAGAAAGTCTTTATTAACAAATAAATATGGCTGTGCAAAAGTTTGGGCACCCTCTTGTTTGTGTGAATTTGAATACTTGTAGTCACTTAATGCTGATTAATTGCAACACAAAAAAATTATTTGATTGACTCAGTGAATCATAACACTGCAAACACAAGTCCAACCAATCATGAAAAAGGATGTTAAAGGTAGCTGATTGCTAGCTTTGCTTCTCCTTTATTCTCTACTTGAAAGTAACAGCATGGGAACCTCAAAATAACTCTCTAATAACCTAATAGGCTAATTTATCAATATGAATTAGGAGAAGGATACAAAAAATTATCACAAAGGTTTAAGGGTTACTGCCTCCACAGTCAGAAATATAGTTAGAAAATGGAAGGCCACAGAAACAGTCCTTGTGAAGGAAAGATGTGCTGAGAAAAATATCTGAAAGGCAAAGGTGAAGAGTGGTTAAAATGGTAACAGACAAACCACAGACCACCTCCAACGAGCTCCAAGAGCATATTGTTGCTGATATTGTCATTGTACATCTTTCCACAGTCCAGTGCACTTTGCACAAGTAACAGCCCAATGGAAGGGTGATGCGTAATAAGACTTTTCTGCATACTGCCAGCTGGCAGAGTCATTTGAGGTATGCAAAGGCTCATCTGGACAAGTCAAATAATGTGTTGTGGACAGATGAAACTAAGATAGTTATTTGGTCACAACCAGAGACGCTTTGCATGCGTGGCGGAAAAAGAACACAGCATTCCAGGAGAAGAACCTGTAAAATTTGGTGGAGGGTCCATCATGCTGTGGAGCTATGTGGCAAGCACGTGTACTGGAAACCTTGTCAGAGTTGAGGGTCGCATGGATTCCACCCAGTATCAGCAGATTCTTAAGAACCATGTTGAAAAATCAGTCAAGAGTTTGAAGTTATGCCAGGGTTGGTTGTTTCATCAGGACAATGACTCAAAGCATTGTTCCAAATCTACCAAAGAATTCATGCTCAGACACAGATACTGTACAATGTTCTTGAATGGCCATGAAAATCTATGGATTGATTTGAAGCGGGCTGGAGAAATTTTGCAAGGAAGAATGGTCCAAAATACCTGCAGCGAGAATTCAGAGACTTATCAGTGGCTATAAGAAGCATCTACCGGCTGTTATTTCAGCAAAAGGTAGCTGTACTAAATATTGATGCCATTATTCTGTTGGGGTGGCCAAATTTTTGTTTTTGTTATGATTCATATTGCATTGTTTCTGTTGATATTTCAGAACTGAAATGTTACTGTTTCCATAAGGTATAAATTATATCCAAATGAAGTTGCTGCTTCGAAAGTTCAGCAGATTATACTATGAAATTATGATAATTATCAAGGGTGCCCAAACTTTTGCATAAAACTGTATATATAGCATGGCAACAATATAAAGTGTGAATCAGTAGAGATTTTGCTATATGGTGTATATTGCTACACAGTATATTCGTACAGTCTTAAAGTGACAGCACTATAATATACCTGCTGCTGTCTGTGGTGTTAGTTTGAATCAAACAACTAAAGAAAACAAAACAATAATTCACTGCTCTTGATGTAATCTTTAGTAGTTGTAATAAAGATCAATATGTTTAATTCATACAGTGAAGACTTGCATGTTTTAATTATTTTACACATTTGATATCAGTTTCTATAGTATTTCTACCTGCATGTACAACTGTCGCTCATGAGGACCAACCGGAGACAAACATAAATGGTCACTTTATTTCTTTTGTATCTTTGTTTGTGGTATTTGTCTTATTGTTTGTAATTTGCTCATATTTTTAATAACTAATAAATAAAATATCTAATAATGAACATGAAGTAATGTTTATTTGTGAAATGCTTAGATGCTACAATACATTGTATTTATTAAATACTAGTTAATCGTTTAAATCTAAAATTAAATAATGTGAATAGTTTAACATTTGAAAAAACAAAATTCTATATATTATATGACTATTTATATATGTTTATTATTACTATAAGCTAAATAAGTGTGTTGCATATTAGTTATTGGAAATAAAAATCTTGCAATTTACCTGGTATTGCTGTTGACTACTAATATCTTTGAATTGGTTGATAGATCAATATAAAAGATTAGATGCAGGATATAAATAAGAAACAGGATTATTTAGTATTTATTAGACAAAAAGCTCACTTTAGGGTTCATTTATTTTTTGTTTATGATTGAAGAGGCAAGAGTCTTTTTTTCAAGTCTTTTCTTCTTCTGTCGTCTCTAATCTTTGAGGTGGCTATTATGAAATGGAGCTTGTGGAGCTGAGGGTCCGGCACTTATCTAATTGCCTCAGCTCAAACTGCAAAGCACACAGGGAAATAAAAAATAACCTCTGAAGGCTAGGCGGTAGTTACCTGTGAAGGTGACGAGAGTGTTTGTACATTAGGTTTCGGGTCTCTGAGTCAATGTTTCTTGCGCTTGAATGTCTTGCACTTGAATGCCAGTATCAAAGTGACGGTACATTTAAAGCTGTCATAAATGTTTCTCACCGCATGAATTTAAATCACCCAAATGTTGACAGTTACTGTTTTTTCAATGGCTGACTTATCAGATTATCCCCATTTAGGATCCAAGGGAACTCTGAAGTGTCATATTTGCTTGATTTAGTATGAGCCCAGGTTTGTGGCTTCCCTGCTGGATGTAATTTATAGGTCAGGTTATGAGAAGCTGCCTGTAAAGGCACAGCTATGGAACTTTATGAGGTTTGGAGACCTTTAAACGGCCTGGTGTCAACACCCATTAGTGTCAGGCCAGAAGAGCAGGCAAAGGATGCCATATGCATTACACGCCATGTCCGTCATGCAGCGTGTTTCCTCTCTCTGCCCCGCACAGGCTTCACCAGACCTACGCCACTTCCTCCTCACCACTTCTTCATTAATCATTATGGCTTTGATAGCAGAAGTCAGTGAAAGAGAACAGCTTCCTCAAGGTTTTATTTGCCTTTGCTCATCTTTGGTCTTCAATCACAATAAAAATCACAGGAAAAATAAAAACACACCAGCAGACAAATAAAAGAAAAGCGGGTGTGACTCTGATCTGACAGTCTTGGGTGATGGTTGATTATATCTAGACAAGGCTGCAAAACACGTTTTGACAAAGCTTCTATAGCAATTTTCATGGTTGACTCAAAGAATGAATTTTTCATTTTTGATTCAAAAGAAATGGTTTTGTTAAAGTCATTTCAGATACAGAATGAAATGTGTACAGTCGTTTTAATGTAGAATTTTCATTTAAAGTTTATTACCAGTTTCCACCTCAGAGTAAAAAAATAAAATAAGGTGATGTTATTGTGAGATAAACAAGGAAATAAATACACATTTTTTAAGATGCAGTTACAAGTCTAAAATGGCAATTTGTGAGAAACAAGTCACATTGTAAGATATATAGGAAAGTATTATTTTTTTTAAACAGGTGGTTTTCATATAATTTTTTTTTAATTAGTGCCTTACCCTTTACCTTAACATCTCCTAATTATCCTATTATTAATTGATTATTGTTACCATTAAACCACCAGGGGTTACCATTAAAAATAAAAAAATAACTCCTAGTTTAAAGAAGCAATTACTAGACACACAAAATCACAACTATGAGTTATAAGTCACACTATGAGATATCAAGTCACAGTCATGACTGTAAAACTTCCCACGCTTTCCTGTACATTAAAATGTGCTCAAAAATCATTCTATTATTCATTTATTATTGAAGTTATACCTAAAATAATTACTCATTCAGCAGATGCACTGCCGAAAAGATGTTCTTGCCTAGCCTGGTGTTAACAGCAGGTGCTGTTTTGTAACCACTTGTAAACATTGCATAACCTACGGTTTGTGTCTTTTTAAGTTATACGCATGGCTGGGTGATAAATAAACTCAGTGCCATGTTAAAAACAAACAAAAATTATAGTTAATATTTTAACAAATAAGTGTTAAAATTCTTCCACTATATACAAAAGTGCAAATTATGAGGGTGTGCAAAAAAGAAATAAATGATTATTGGATGATATACATCTGAGCGACCATAATAACAATATGTATGTGTTATAAAGTTCATATGCACATGATGCATTTTTGCCCCTGGCAGATTCCTCATTAAGTGTATTGATAGTTTGGGTGTAGGAGCTCCTCCAGAACCTCTCAGTATTGACCCCAAGGCTTTGCTAGGTTTTTTCTGACTGCAGCAGTGAGAAGAGGCTGTTGTTGGATGGCAGGGATCCGTAATGATTTTTTTTTTGCTTTAGTCATGCTCTTCCTGGTGTGGTTATCCTGCAGGTTGGGTTGTATACCCTCTGTGATTCATTAAGACCATCACACCTTGAGCAGGTTCTGTGTTGTGCAGCTCACATAATAGCAGAGGCAGACAGTAACTAAGTACATTTACTTGAGTATTGTACTTAAGTACACTTTTTGAGTATCTGTACTTTACTTGAGTATTATTTTTTTTGGGAACTTATGACTTTAACGTCACTACATTTAAAAGACAAATACTGTACTTTTCACTCCACAACATTTCTATCAAGATCCTCGAAGTAAAAAGTCATTATTATATAGCAGCTTTGAAAGTCATTGGGTGACTTTTTTCTTCTCTAAAACTTGACTTTCGTTTTGTGCAGACAGTTTATCATTAATCCTCTTGTGGCCCATGAAGTGATTTCTCAGAATTTTTTGAACCGTCGCCCAAGCGGCAAGTTGAGATTTTTTACAACAATTCAATAAAAGAGTTAATATGCTGTATAATTAGACCAATATTGTCCTTTTTGCTAATTGTGTAAGTGTTCTATTACCCAGAAATTAGTGATAAACTATTACCTATAAAGCCACAGAAGAACTGTTGTGCATCTCCTAATAAAACACAAAAGGGTTGCCTTTGAAGCGCCTGCACAACTGTAGCTGTGTGGACATCAAGTACGCGGCTCTAGACATCTTTTTATTTTAAATGTTTGTTTTGATGTGAAAAGTCTTTTGTCTTTTGCTTTTTTGTTAAAGCAGTGTTGCTATTGTAGAGTTATACATCTACAGTTGTGTTGCTGTGTTTTAAAGCAGGTTTTAATTTTTTTTCTTTCTTTCTTATCACTCTGTAGTTACAGGATTTCACTGTCCACTCTGCTCAAATGTTGACGAATGGCTCATAGATGTGTGCACACACTGTCAGAACTCTGTGAGATCACTACCATCCTGCTTTTGTGGGGGTGGGTAAGGGTGTAAATTTTTTCCCCCATAGGTTTTTAACATTCTTAAAGCTCTTTATTCCAAATATACTACAAGCTAGTCAGTGTATTCAGTAGGTTTAATGTATTGTAAGTTGCTTCAGAGGTATTGCAAGTATTACGTACAACAATAAAACAGTGTATTGACATAAAAAGGAAATTTACTTTTTGTACTTAAGTACTTTTAAAAGCAAGTACTTCTGTACTTTTACTTAAGTAAAAATCTGTCTTTACAACTTTTACTTGTAATGGAGTAATAGTTGACCAGCAGTATCTGTACTTTCACTCAAGTAATAGAGTTGAGTACTTTGTCTGCCTCTGCATAATAGACAGTAATACTACTTGACAGGAGGCTATAGTGCACCTGTAAAAGAGTATCTGTATCTTGGGGGACATCCCGAACTTCTGGGAAAAGAGGCATTGCTGTGTCTTTGTGATCTACTTTTTCTTTCGACTCACATAAACTCGAAGTAGTCATCCTTGAATTCTGCAGTTTCAAGCTTGCTGTATATTTTTGATTGAGGATCTTACAGAGCTTTTGGAGACGTTCCACCATATTCCTCAATGGTGGAATATGTCAATCTGATTTGAAGTTTCACCCCAAAATGAAAATTATGTCATCATTTACTTTGTCATTTAAAAGCCATATGATGTGACCCACTCCACACAGTAAAATTGAATGGTGACCGGATGACTAAATGTAAAATAAAAGTAATCCAAACAACTTTTGTGCTATATTCCAAGTCTTTTCAAACCATATGTTAGCTTTGTGTAAGCAACAGATTGTTAAGTAAATTGTTATTCAAGTAATGTTCTCAGCAATTCTGAGGTCGGTAAGATTTTATGTATTTGAAAGAAACATTTTATTTAATCAAAAATACAGTAAAAGCAGTAATATTGTGTACATTATGTATGCTCGTAACCATTTGTGAATATGTGCACATTCAAATCACACTAATATAATGAATAAATTTGTTAATTTTATCTACTTTATGGCCCTGGTCACCATTTACTTACATTATATGGAAAAGAGCAGCAAAAACATCCTGCCTAACATCTCTTTTTGTGGTTTATGGAAGAAAAATCATACTGTTTTGGTAACGACATGAGGGTTAGTGAAATAACTTTAATTCTTAGGTGAAGTATCCCTTTTTAATGACCGTTGTATTGGCTATCTCAAGGTTTAGAACAACCCTGTCAGTCAATATTTCCTTCATTAAACACGTGCTGTGACTCTTCAAACCTCATTGGTGACCAAATCTGATTTTATTTCAGCCATTCTACCTCCTGTGTTCTGCCTGCCATAATGAACAGTCAGCGGCAGCATGTTGGACAAGTAAAGTTCCACTCGGTAATTGAAGGGCCGCTCCATGATATCGGCACAGAATCCTTGTGAGCTTTCCGGTTCAAGGACTTCTCCTGACTGGCAGCAGGAGAGATCATCGAGGGAGGTGATTAGATTAGGAGAGCACTGAACCTGATGCTTTCCTTATGGGGACTATAAAAACGTTTGCCTGCTGCCTGTAGACTTGTGTGTGCTGTGGTAGGGGACAACTCAGAAAGTGAGGTGGAGTTTTTCATATCCTTCTGTTTCGCCTTCCATATACGTAAGGTTTTTAATTGCTGTTGAAAGCGGATAAAAGTGAAGTTCTCTGAGGAGTAGCTGCACATCAGTGGGCTGACCAGGGGGAAATCAGCTCTGGAAGAGCCCTCTCTTCTCTGTATGTTTAGCTGATAGAGATCTCTTTTGGGAGAGATTTTAATAGATTTCTGTGGGATTTGGCACAGCTGGGAGAAATGGGGGACCTGTTGAAATGGAATGTTACGTAACTCAGAGAGAAAGTCAAAGTGTGGCTCAGATTTAGATATTGGGCAATGGGCATTGATAATAGCATTGATCACAAAGTAAGAGTAGTAATTGGCCTATTCTCACCAAGTACACTTGCTAACACATAAAAAAAGAAGTTGCTTCAATGCAATTTATTTTTATTTATTTGAAGCCATAATGAAAATTCTGTAATTTATTATTAAGTAGTAATTTATTATTTATCTTTTTCAATTTAGTCTATTATCTATTTTAAAACCTGTATGACCTTTCCCACACAAAAAAAGAGTTATATGGGCTACTTTTTTATTGTTGGCTTTTTTTCTGTGGTCATGGAAATTATTAACCATTGTCACTTTGTCAGTGGAAAAGATCTGTGTATCGCCATCATGCCAGGAAGTACCATTTGGAAAAGAATAACTTTTACATCTAGCATACCAATTCTTTATGTCAGACTCTCTCGCGTTCTGTCTTTGTATGCATGTGAGAGAAAACAGTCATAGGACACAACATACAGTGAATGTATATTTGTTCTGAACTACTAAGGCTATTTTTAGCCTCTTTTTAACTCACCGGCAGGTGAAATATAACAATTTACTAGCCAGTGGCTATTGACAGGCATTCTTTAGCATCCTGATGCGCAAATTGGTCGCATATGTGTGTGATTTGCTTGCATTGTAGAGGGTTGCTTGATAATAATTTACAAAAAAAATGGTCCAAAATTTAAGTACACATTTTAGTAAGGTGTTGAAAAGGCAGTTAATTCTCTCCATAGACTAGAATCATGGTCTGTTTGTTTAGTTTTCTTTGTCTAGCATTCACAACACCACAGTCACTAATGCCAACTCTAATTTCAACTCCGCTACTCATTGAGTTTCAAATTCACAGCAGGCAATTAGCAAGATGCCCTATTTGTCATATTAGAGGTAACCTAAGGCTGTTATTAACGAGCTTCAAAACTCATCGCTTGACAGTCTGCCTTTACTTTAGAGAAATGCGGTTAGACTGGATGCTTTCCTATCTTCTGTATGAGACAGAAACGTTATTCTGAATCCTCCACATATTGCCTACTTCAGTATTCTTTTGAAGATGGAAAGAGCCATTGAAGATAGTATTTATATACTATCACATGCCTCGTGTCTGGTGCTGCATCTTATTTTCCACTGAAAGCTGACTGTTCCTGCTATGTTCATTGCTGCTGTACTCAATATTGCTCCGGAGGATTTAACTGTAGTTTTTATGTATATAGTCTTTTTTGCTCCTGTTATGCAGTTATCTCTTATTCCAGAGAAGAAAATATAAATGTATGTTTGGGATAGTGTGTGGAAATATAAAAAAATATGTCAAATGAAAATATAAATATTATTAATAATTTAGCTGAATATCCTGTTGTATGGAGCTCATTAAGGAATTAAATTGGGTTGCAGATGTTATTTTATTGACATACTAAGACATACAGTACTTACTTAAATGAGGCTTTTCAACCAAGAAAAATCTCTCTTAATTTCTCAGGATGTCCGTTCAGAGAAGAACAGGTTAAGGACCTCAAAGAAGCACTGAGAGGAAGTGACCCCGACATTCCTCTAGTGTTCGTCAGTGGCAACCACGATCTTGGCAACATACCCACTCCGGAGAGCGTGGAGCAGTTCTGCCGTGACTGGGGCGATGATTACTTTAGTTTTTGGGTGGGTGGGGTGTTGTGTTTGGTGTTGAACTCTCAGTTCTTCTTCGACTCATCAGGCTGCCCTGAGTTAATGGAGGCCCATGAGGTCTGGCTGGAGAGCCAGCTGCAAAGAGCCATCCATACCCCCTCCCGCCACGTGCTTGTCTTCCAGCACATTCCGCTCTTCCTCCATAAACCTGACGAAGAGGATGACTACTTCAACCTGCAGAAGGGAATCAGAGAGCGCTTGATCCAGAGATTCATATACAAGCAGAGTGAGGAAGAAAGCAATTGAGCTTGTATCACATCAAACAAGACAAGTTGCAAGTGTTTATATCTCACGTCATAAAGTATCGTAGAATGCTCTTTGTCTTTAGGAATGCCATATACTCAGGATTTTGTTTAGCCTTTTCCCGAAAATATGCTAAATAGTAATCAAAATAGTTTTTTTCTAACATTTTTTTTAAATTTTATTTTATATATGTATCTTTTTATTTTTATTATAGTGGTAATTGTTGTCATAAGAACAACAATACTTAAATTATATTGATTTGCATTTTTCACATTGCTTTCACGAGGCATAAATGAACAGTTTTAGTTCTCAGTTATATAATAGAGATATAGAAATCCTGCTTTTAAGTAAGTGACTTATGGTTTGTTTCTGACTGATTCGCCAAATGGTTGATAAAAAAACAATGTCTAACCACTGATTATTGTTGGAATTGCGAAAGAAAGGGTAATCTAATCAGTAGTAGATATATTAGAATAGTGTACTAACGGATCAGGTGTACAGTAAGCTACAAACAATAATAATTTGTTTCATTTAATAAACAAAAAATATAATTTCAGGGAAGAAGTGTGAACTTTTATATTAAACAACCACAATTATATATAGGTATTTATAGAATTGTCGCGGGGGTGAATGATGAGGACAAGACTCGGTACTGGTCGTAAAGAGCCCCGGAGTGGGTATTTATTGAACCACACAATGTATAGTACACGGCGTCTTGATGACTGCGTGCTCGAGTGGGGGGGGGCCCCGTCTCACACTGGGCCGTAGGGTGAAGTGCCGTGGTGCGATCCCTCTCCCTGGGTGCTCAGATTCTGCTGCAAAATAAGGAGAACAATGTTAGATGCCGCCTGGAGCGCTGGTTGCTCGTCACTGCTGTGTCTCTTCCCGGCTTTTAAGGCCATGCTGGGAAAGAGCTCCAGGTGCGCCATCATCGCGACAGGTGTGTGCGTCGGTGTCAGTTGTAGGCACACAGGACGTGTGTTCCAGGGCGACAGCTGAATCTGGACTTCGGGATTAATAGCCACATCCCCCACCCCCCTAGGCGTCGTGTCCTGCTGATTCTCCTGTGGGGACATACACAACTCGTTGTGGGGTATTCGAGGGGGGGGGGATTTCTGTGTTATCTGCCAGACCTGCGCACATATACGGACAGCCCCGGAGAGAGATCAGTCCGCACATCCCGTGATAGGCCCCGGCCCGTATGTTATGTATGGATAGCAAGAAGCATTCCTGGAGGGCGAGAACACCGTGTCACCCCAGGCGTTTGGTTCCTTCGCCCGGACATCCACGTGCAGGGGCACATGGTCAGGGACGAGGTGTGAACAGGCGGCCCCCAGGTACTATTTAACTCCAGGCTCTGCCCACTATGGCCAGGGGCTCCTTCTCCAGGGTGGCTGTACCTGGTCTCCTGGCGGGGGAGAGTTCCGGCTGATGTAGACATGGGGTTGTCTTCTCTCTCATCACGGAGTCTGGGAGAGGACGGCCCAATAACTGACTTTGGGTTGCCGGAGGAGTCAGTATATAGGGTGAAGGGGACAGCCTGAAGTCTGGGGGCAGCTAGGATCTCCGGGTAACCCGGGACGTCAGGCGTGCCGTGCTTGTTTGGGCCTGGAAGGGGCTTTTTCACACGGTTCTCGAGAGAGTACATTTATCCTCTCCGGCTTGCCCCTTACTTGGTCAGGTGTCTGACATTGGGGGGCAGGCTATAGAGGAGAATGTTCGGAGTAATGAAAGAATCGGTAGTTTAGCCGCCAACCCCACAAAAAGGCCCTGTCACCTGGGTGGTTGGCGCGACGAGAGGGGAAACTCCTTTACCTGCCTAGACCTTTTTTGGCCTGGGGCCTGTATGAGAACTCTTCCAATTTGTACCCCAGTATTTTTGCTGCAGCGTGATGGGCCGAGGTGTGTCACTCTGGGGTTGGCCGCCGGAGAAGCTACTGGTCAACACCTCTCCGTAGACCCGATCCAGGTGAGTATCCCAGCTCGGAGGGTGAAGAAGGAACATCATCCAAGTAAGCCGCGGCGTGTAGGCTTGGTGGTGGTCCGGAGCAAGATGTACAGTTCAACGCTGGAACGTGGCGGGCGCCCGGTTGGGATCAAAGGGTAGTATCAGCTGCGGTTAATGCCAGTGGCCATTGGGAGTGACTTAAAAGGTTCAATGGTCTCTCCGGGACTTCGGGGGACCAGGGGCATCCTGCCCATGTAGCCTTGTTTGGTGAGGTTCTAAGTTGAATGATGTAGCGAGCCTGCCCAGCCGGTCCAGGAGTCATCACCCGCGGCATTGACCTTCCTGTAAGCGTTGGGCAGAAAGTAGTGGTGTTGTCCTCTTGGCTTTGGACATCACGATGGGGCTGGCCCACGGCGACGGACGGGCTCGATGTTTTTCCGAGTGGGAGCATCTTCTTGAATTTCCCTTCTTCTATAGCCAGCGCGGCGAGCTTCCGGTATCCGGGAGGGCGCTGCCGATACGGATCTCGGGTGGGGTGAGGGACTCCCGTTGCTCTCTTTTCATATGAACCGTGCGTAGTTCTGCGGGGTATCACTGACAACATCCCGGAACTGATCTGACAGGGGCCTCGAGCTACGTTTTCTTGGGTCGGACAGCTGCTTTTTGGTCCATGTCCACAGAATGGGGGCCCAGGTCCATTATGAGTATAGGCTGGAGGCCAGTGCTGGGCCGGGAGAACCCACTTTTGAGCATAAGTGGACGTGGTATAATTTGTGGCTCGGTCAGTCGTGCGGAACGGTTGAGCACCCGGTAGTCATGCGGTTCCATCCGTCCACTACGGTGTAGGGACCTTCATGCCATGTAGGTTCGCCAGAAACTTGCTACGCAGCTGCGGTGAAAGAGTACCAACCACTCGATTCGCTCCGGCTGGAACTCCCGGGCCTGCGGCGGGTTTTTCCTGGCCTCGCGACAGCCGTTGCGGTGCGCGCGGGCGGTCAACAGAGTTCCTTCACGCGGCATGAAAAGTCTATCCTTTCCCGCATTCCAGCACGTGCTCGACGAAGGCACGAAGTTGGCGGGATGGTTCTCCCAGGCTTCCCAGAGCCACGCTAGAAGGCCCGGGTCTGTCTCCAAACAGCAGTTAGACGGGGGTTGAAGCAGTGGAGCGCCTGCTGGCAATCTCGGCTGATGCCAAAGAGCACGTACGGGACCATGAGGTCCCAGTGGCGCCCATCTTCGGCCACCACCCGCTTCAGCATCTGTTTGAGCGTCTGGTTGAATCGCTCCACCAGGCCATCCGTCTGTGGGTGGTAGACCGACGTCCTCAGTTGCTGGACCTTGTGGAGGTGACAGAGGTCCGCCATGACCCGGGACATGAAGGGGGTACCCTGGTCAGTGAGGATTTCCTTCGGGATCCCGACGCGGCTGGCCAGCAGAAACAGCTAGCGGGCAATGTTCTTGGCGTTGGCCGCTCGCAGTGGAATGGCTTCCGGGTAACGGGTGGCATAGTCCAGGATGAGCTCATGCCCCCGGGCAGACTTCGGCAGCTGTCCCACCAGATCCATCCCGATCCGCTCGAAGGGCACATTGATGACCGGTAGTGGAATGAGCTTTTTTGTGTGGTTCCTGTCTGGGCTGGGGGGAGGACGGCACGGAGATGTCTGTTGGCAGGTGGGACAGCTACGGCAGAACCGTTTCACCTCGGCCTCTAGTCCGGGCCAGTGAAAACGGTCCCGGATGCGTTGGACGGTGTTGTCGGCTCCTAGGTGTCCCGCCATTGGGTGGCCGTGTGCCAGCTTCATGACCGTCTCCGTCTTGGTGGTAGGCACTACCAGGAGGAATTTGTCCTCCCCCCGCCTGTGGGCGACACAGTACAGCAGACCATTACGTATCACAAAGTGAGGGAGGGGGTGAGGCCCTGGGAGCCTGTCTACCTCATCAATGCGACGCATTTGATCCCAGCAGTTCCGTAGGCGGTCGTTCTCGCGTTGTTCCCTTCCGAACGAGCCCCCGGTCGTGACCTGGGAAAACACATCGAGGTAAACAGATGGCAGGTTAGGAGGCTGACACTCACCCTCCCTCTCGCTGTCCGTCGCTAGGTAGACCGGCCTTGGGGATCGGGAGGCGCCATGACTGGTTGAGTCGCCATGGCCCTGAAGGGGCGAGGACGGTTTTTTTATTCTCTCTTTTTTTTCTGTTTTCTTGTTTTTTTTTTTTTTTTTTATTTTTCTTTTTTATGTTTTTTTGTTTTTTTTTGTTTTCTTTTGTTTTTTTGTGGCTATCCTGGATCCGAAGAGGAGCTTCTGGAACCCCGGCCAATCCCGTCCCAAGAGCAGAGTTACAGGGAGGTCCGGCACAATGCCCACCTCGATGGCACAGGTCCCGGGCTCCGCCGAGATCCGCACAGTCCGGGCCGCTACCCAGCGGGTGTCTCAGTGCACACACGTCAGCGGCAACTGGGAATTCTGCTCGGGCCTGGGTCGTACCAGGGACGGTTGCACGAGGGTGACTGAACTGCCAGAGTCCAAGAAGGCCTGTATGGGTTTCCCTTCCAGTTTTACCATCCTGCTGGGGCCCGGGGGACGTCCGTCCTGGTGCAGGAAACACCCCGCCACCCATGCCCGGGCCGTCGGAGCTGGGGGTTCCGTGGGCATTGGCTCATCCGCCCCGTCGGGGACCACCGGTCTGCTGCCTGGTCGCGGTGCACCTTCGAGCGGACGCCGCTCCATCACCCTGCGGGGCGCCAGGCCCACTCTCTCCCCTGCCTCGCGGGCGTTCGTTGCCACCGCCAGCTCGACCGCCTCTACCAGACTGTGGACTTCCTGGGGGTTTCGCATACTGACCGGGCGCCTCAACGGGCGGGGCAGGGCCCGTAGCAGCCAATCGATGAGTACTTTCTCAGCCACCTGATCCAGGGTCGGAGACCCCGCGAGAAGCCACAGGTGGGTCAACCGGGCCAGTTGCGCGGCTTGCGCTCTCACTGGCTGTCGTTCATCATAGGTCCATTGATAGAACTGTTGCGCCGCCCCCATGGGCGATAGGCCCACCCGGGCTAGGATTTCGTCTTTGAGCTCGTCATACTGTTCGTTCCGGGGTGTCCTCAGGGCATAATAGGCCCGCTGCGCTTCCCCGGTGAGGAAGGGGGCGATGATGCGAGCCAGCTCTTCCGGGACCCACCCCTCCCGGGCCGCGATAACCTCAAAAGTATGGAGGTAAGCGCGAGTTCGTCGTTCCGCGTCAACCGGATCGAGGTATTTGGTGGCTTACGGCGTAGGGCAGGCGCCCCGCCCGCTGCCTGCAGCTGTTTCCAAGACTCCGAGTCAGTATATTCCTGCCTGTGGAGGTACAAGTCGCTCGTAACTGCTGCTGGGGGCCGTGACGAGCTCCGTTGTAGGTGGCGCGGTGATACCCTTCAAGTGTCGCGGGGAGAGAGAGCGGGTTTATCCTTAGAAGAAGCCACAAGATATCGTAAGGCAACTGGCGGTACCAGTCTGTGTCTAAAGTCACTGTGTTTCTGCCTGCACTTCTCGCCCCATATTGTTGAGCGGGTCCTGGTTATGTGGTGTGAATGAGAGCACAGATCTTGGTACTGGTCGAAAGAGGCCCGGAGTGGGTGATATTTGCCCACACATCTGAGCAAACGTGCACCCTTGATGACTGTGCTAGGTGCCCGTCTCCACTGGTGCTCTTGGGAGTGAAGTGCCGTGGTGCACAGATCCCTCTCCCTGGTGCTTCAGATTCTGTGTAAATAAGGGGAGAACAATAGTTAATGCCCCTCGCGAGCTCTGTGGTGCTCTCCCGCTGTGTGTCTCTTTCTCTCTGGTTTTGTTAAGGCCAGCTGGGCACGAGCTCCAGGTTGAGCAGAATCATCGCGCACAGTGGTAGTGCGTCAGGTGATCCAGGTGTCTTGGCAGCGGCGTTTACCAGGGGCGACGCTTAATCTGGCACTCGGGCACTCGCCACATATATACAGTGGGGAAAAAAAGTATTAGTCAGCCACCAATTGTGCAAGTTCTCCCACTTAAAAAGATGAGTGGCCTGTAATTTTCATCATAGGTATACATCACCTATGAGAGACAAAATGAGAAAAAAATCCAGAAAATCACATTGTAGGACTTTTAAAGAATTTATTTGCAAATTATAATGGAAAATAAGTATTTGGTCAATAACAAAAATTCATCTCAATACTTTGTTATATACCATTTGTTGTCAATGACAGAGGTCAAACGTTTTCTGAAAGTCTTCACAAGGTTTTCACACACTGTTGCTGGTATTTTGGCAAATTCCTCCATGCAGATCTCCTCTACAGCAGTAATGTTTTGGGGCTGTCACTGAGCAACACGGATTTTCAACTCCCTCCAAAGATTTCTATGGGGTTGAGATCTGGAGACTGGATAGGCCACTCCAGCACCTTGAAATGCTTCTTACAAAGCCACACCTTCGTTGCCCGGGCGGTGTGTTTGAGATCATTGTCATGCTGAAAGACCCAGCCACGTTCATCTTCAATGCCCTTGCTGATGGAAGGAGGTTTTCAATCAAAATCTCACGATACATGACCCCATTCATTCTTTGGTTTACACGGATCAGTCGTCCTGGTACCTTTGCATAAAAACAGCCCCAAAGCATGATGTTTCCACAGCTTCACAGTAGGTATGGTGTTCTTTGGATGCAACTCAGCATTTTCTCCTCCAAACACGACAAGTTGAAAAAATTTCTATTTTGGTTTCATCTGACCATATGACATTCTCCCAATCTCTTCTGGATCATCCAAATGCCTCTTTTTTTTTTTTTAGCAAACTTCAGACGGGCCTTGACATGTACTGGCTTAAGCAGGGGGAAACGTCTGGCACTGCGGGATTTGAGTCCCTGGTGGCGCAGTGGGTTACTGATGGTAGCCTTTGTTAATTTGGTCCCAGCTCTCTGCAGGTCATTCACTAGGTCCTCCCATGTGGTTCTGGGATTTTTGCTCACAGTTCTTGTGATCATTTGACCCCACGGGGTGAGATCTTGCTTGGAGCCCCAGATCGAGGGGGATTATCAGTGGTCTTGTATGTCTTCAATTTTCCAATAATTGCTCCCACAGTTGATTTCTACACACCAAGCTGCTTACCTATTGCAGAATCAGTCTTCCCAGCCTGGTGCAGGTCTACAATTTTGTTTCTGGTGTCCTTTGACAGCTCTTCGGTCTTGGCCATGGTGGAGTTGGAAGTGTGACTGTTTGAGGTTGTGGACAGGGGTCTTTTATACTGACAACGAGTTCAAACAGATACCATTAATACAGGTGACGAGTGGAGGACAGAGGAGCCTCTTAAAGAAGAAGTTACAGGTCGGTGAGAGCCAGAAATCTTGCTTGTTAGTAGGTGACCAAATACTTATTTTACCAAAGAATTTACCAATTAATTCTTTAAAAAAAACTTACAATGTGATTTTCTGGATTTTTTTACCTCATTTTGTCTCTCATAGCTGAGGTTATTACCTATGATGAAATTACAGGCCTATCTTCATCTTTTTCAGGGGCATACTTGCAACAATGGTGGTGAACTAAATATTTTTGCTCCACTGTATTATATATATATATATATATATATATATATATCTTATATACCGCACACACCTACAGTGTGGGTTTCACATTAAAGAGTTTACATATAATCCACAACCACGAAGCAAATATAGTTGCATTTAGAAAAATTTACCCTGGTCAAAAGTTACAATATGCTTGATTCTTGAATACTGTGTTGTTCCTGGATGTCCACAGCTGTTATTGAGTATTATTTCATATTTTGTGATAGTTGTGCATGAGTCCTTTGTTTGTCTGAAGAGGTATAAATCTGCTTCAGCTGTTTTAGAAAAATCTTAAGATCCCACAAATTCTTTGTTTTCCCGCATATTTTGCAATTTTGATCCCTTTACTGTACTTGATGATGACACTGTCGTATAATTTTGGATCCTTATTTTCACCACTGAAGACAACTGAGGGACAAATAGACATAATACACCTACAAAATGGTTCACACGGTTCATTGATGCACAAGAAGCGACAAAATTATGCATTAAGAGCCAGGTGGTTGTAAACTTTTGAAACAGAATGAAGATGGGTACATGTTATTATGTTGCCTAAAATCATTTATTGTTTCATTTAGTAATGCCTTTAGAACGATACAGAGATACAGGTTTCCCAGAAGACAAAATAAGTTCAATTTACACTGATCTTCAAATTCAAAAATTTTCACCCCCGGCTCTTAATGCATGGTTTGACATAGTGATTCCCTCTTATTTGGTTAAAGTAAGTAAACACTTGCCAGGCATCTGGACCTTGTGACCTGGAACACAAAAACCATGGGGGTAATAAGGGTCATAAGGGGTCAAATTTTGAAAATTGAGATTTTTACATATTATGAATAGCTGAAAGAATATAAGCAGGTGGATGTATGGCTGTTAGTATAGGACAATATTTGGCCGAGATACAACTATTTGAACATCTGAAATCTGAGGGTGCAAAAAAAAAAATCTAAATATTGAGAAAAATCGCCTTTAAAGTTGTCTGAATGAAGTTCTTAGCAATGCATATTTACTAATCAAAAATTAAGTTTTAATATAGTTACAGTAGGAAATGTACAAAATATTTTCATGGAACATGATCTTTACTTAAAGGAACACTCCACTATTTTTGAAAATAGGATCATTTTCCAACTCCCCTAGAGCTAAACAGTTGAGTATTACCGTTTTCGAATCCATTCAGCCGATCTCCGGGTCTGGCGGTAGCACTTTTAGCTTAGCTTAGCATAGATCATTGAATCTGATTAGACCGTTAGCCTCTCGCTCAAAAATGACCAAAGAGTTTCTATATTTTCCTATAAAACGTGACTCTTCTGTAGTTACATCGTGTACTAAGACTGACGGAAAAAGAAAAGTTGCGATTTTTGAGCCTTGAAAATAGTCCCTGCTGGGCTCCCTGTGCAAGCAGGTGGTCACGTTGATTATGTTGACGGAAGTTAGCCTATTTTCAGGCGCTGCGTAATATCATTGCGCCTGCTGAACCCATGTTATGGCAGCAAAGTTCCTTGATTATTATGTTGGAATGAGAGTATAGTTCCTAGCCATGTCTGCCTAGAAAATCGCAACTTTTCATTTTCCGTCAGTCTTAATACACTATGTAACTTACAGAAGAGTTCAAGTTTTAATAGTGAAAAATATCAAAAAAACTCTTTGGCTTTTTGAGCGATGATACTAACGGTCTAATCAGGAATTTTTCCAAAAAATGATCTATGCTAAGCTACCCTAAAGTGTACCGCCAGACGGGGATCGGCTGAAGGATTCGAAAACGGTACTTAACTCAACTGTTTAAATCTAGGGTAGGAAATGAGCCTATTTCTCCAAAATAGCGAAGTGTCCTTTAATATGCCTATGATTTTTGGCATTAAAGAAAAATCTATATTTTTGACCCATACAATGTATTTTTGACTATTGTACAAATATACCCAAGCGACTTATATATAAACTTTGAACTGGTATTATTGTAGGCTTCTATTTTATCATTTGTAATATCAGCTAAATTAGTTTTTTGTATAAGACCCTGACATTATCGATGTAAGAATGTTGCAGTAAATGGCACATTTATGGTCACATAGTGGAATAATGCCATTGCCTTGCCTGTGGCTATTTAATTATGCTGTGAGTGCCTTGGAGTGCTTTTACCAGATATATAATAAAAGCTTTACGGACAAGAAATATTTATAATTAGATGCTATTTACACTAAGTGAAAGTAGCATATTGTATTAGCGATAGATGCTATTTACACTAAGTGCAATAGCAGTGGATTCTATTTACATTAAGTGAAAATAGCAGTATGTTTAACAATATGCTATTTACACTAAGTACAAATACCTATTACACTATGTTAAAATAGCAGAGATTTTCTGCTATTTATACGACTTATTGCAAATAGTGGCAATTATCTGCACCTCAGTATTATAGTACATTATAAAACAGTATGCAGTAATAACGTATTGCGTGTAAATTATCATTTTAATTCAAATTATTAAATGGATGCCACATCATTGGGACAATAAAGCCCTCCCTACACATACCCTAACCCTACATTATTTTCAACTTTTTGATTATTTCCTTAATTTTTATTGAAAATAAATGCCTTTCCGATGTGATATGAGATTTGAAAAGGAAGAAAAAAAGTTTGGTAAAAGGCGGATTTGAACCTGGGTCGATCGCGTCAAAAAGACGATGGTATGCGCTTTACCATCTACGCCACTGTCGCTGACTATTGTCAGCCATCTTTTATAATGTTGACCATCCCTATCACACGTTTGTGGGTGGAGCTAGTGTAAATAGCCTCTGCCAACAAGAATTTAAGAATTTTAAATTCCTACACAAGGATGTTATCATGTGGCTACAAGGATAGAGAAACTGCAATGTTATTGTTACAGCTATCAAATGATCTGCATCTCTGAATGTGTCAGATTAATTCACTCTCCATTTATTTTCAGTTATACATAGTAGTTCTGACACCAGAAACCATTAAATGAGTTGCTGTCCTGTGTATGTTGGAAAAGTAACAAGTAAATCCAATCGGTTGATGATTATGTTCGCCATAAGGGAAAAAATACAGATCGTTCTTTGTTCCAAAGGTTAGTGTTCAAAAGAAACAATATATATTGATCTTTGTATGGTCAGAGATGCATCATGGTGCATTGATACTGAAAATCGATTTTAAAAAACGGGCAAAACAGAAAGATTAAATCTCTAGTCATGAAAAAGTGACATCTTTGATATTAGATTCAAACTTTAATCTCTCATTTTATATATGCTGTGTGTTCATGGAAATCAAGTAGTGTGTAATGTAAATGAGTCGGGCGCTGTAGTGGGCGACAGAGAGGAGCTTGACCGGAGCACTGACACGTCCACTTTTTCCATTTGCACTTTCTAATTTCTCGAATGATCAAAACATGAAGGATGCAAAAATAAGGAATTTGCTTGGAAAAAAATAAACCAATCCTCTTGGAGATCAGAGATCACTGTCAGAGGAAAACACAGCCACTGCCCACAAGCTCATTTTTCTGGGCTCCTTGAGCTCGTAGATTTAATATTGTGCTGCAAATTATATTTGTATGATTTAAACCGCATTTTCTAAAAGGCAGAGTGGCTGTGAGAAGATGATCTTTTTTTTGAGACATCTGCCTTGGGGGAAAACATGCTGATCACTCCAGATGTCTGTTAGCTTTGAGGTTTGTACAGTGGGTGGCATTTGTAATGAATACATATAATATACAGTTCCTGATGTCACAAGCTGTTTACAGACCTATATTCCTCTGCAGCACTGACATAGCAGTAAAATCCTGTTCATCTCTAATGCCCTGTCCGTCAGGTCCTCTGTGCTTTGTGATAAGCTTTGTGTTAATCATAAAAATGATTGTGTAGCAGCAGGGTTGGGAAACAGTGTGGACTGAACTGGTCTTGTTTTTTGTAGATCCTGGAACATGAGTGAATGAAAAGCCCCACAATATCCCCCAGAATTGTCCCTTCGCTAAGTCCTTCTTTAAAAAAAATTACTGACCAGTCCTACATTAGATATTTTTCACTATCTGGCTTTTTTATTTTCTAATGTAATTCTGTAAACAATCTGTTTGTTTGGGTAGTTTTAAACGGTTATGAAAAATATCTACTACAATAGTATGGCTAGGTATCTATAGATAATATACTCATACATTAATTACTGCCCTAATTACTGGATAAGCATGTACCTACATTTGCTCCAAGATGAAGTCGTCAATAGTAATCACTTTTAAATTAGACTTTTTTTTTTCATTTAAAGTGTTTGTCTTGATACTGATTTGCAGTTTTTAGTCAAGTTTCTTCGTAATTTAACAAGATTCTTTTAAGGATGATATCCTATCATCAGACATTATGAGCATGCTTTATTTATATCAGGCTGTTCCTCAAAATCTCCAATGCAATCCTATTGGACGTTCTGTAAAACTTGTCTGCGTTAGCAACAGTTACCAAGGTGGGCAGAGCTTAGTGAAAGATCAATTGAAATGCCTGTCTTTCACAAGGTTCTGCTCATCCTCAGCCTCTTGCATGTTCGTTTTTAAATCGTTTTTTTGACTAATCTGGTTATGTTTACAGCTACCAATAAGAGA
Organism: Sinocyclocheilus anophthalmus; assembly: GCA_018155175.1. Classification (NCBI taxonomy): domain Eukaryota; kingdom Metazoa; phylum Chordata; class Actinopteri; order Cypriniformes; family Cyprinidae; genus Sinocyclocheilus; species Sinocyclocheilus anophthalmus. The sequence continues at coordinate 82,145 of JADLZN010010512.1, forward strand.
GTAGAACTTATATCTGTTTAAGTTTTTCTCACTGTATAAATACATTGCACATTTTTTCTCCCTAAATCAGATATATTTGGGTATGATTATAGGGTGTATTGAACACCTGAATACTTGGGATGCATTTTTTTCACTCATATGCACAGAAGAAACCCATGATACATTTTTTTGTTTTACTTTTAAGTCTATCCTAATGGCATCTTTTATAAGGCTGTAATTTCAACACTGAAGGTGGTTAAGAGAAGTTTAAATGTTTGTGTGCTTTGTAAAAACCCTTGAATGCATCTTATTGGTAAATGTACTCTTGACAACAGCACTAAACATACAAGTAGAAAGAGAGCTTGTGCTATCTTAAAAGGCAACTTGTGTTTTTGAGCCCCCCATTGCATTGTATTATAATGCAAAAACGTTTCTCACACTGCCAGTGGTGCTATCTTGTAGTGTGTTAGCTAGCAGTGATAAGCCAAGTGTTTCCTCTGCTATTTCAGCTGTCTTAAGGTCATTCAGCACACGCCAGTAGAAATGAGAGTGAGATTTGGTTAATCAACAGAATGCTTGTCATCTGCTGAGAATTGTAGGTAAGCTGGCAAGCGTGTTGTTTCAGGCAGACATTGAAGAATAGTGTGTTCTGTGGAGGTTACATTGTGATGGAGTGCCCATTGTTATCAGATATCCTTTACGAGAGGCTTGGCTGGGTTTTTGTGTATCTCAAGGTCTTGCATCATTGTACGGAATGTTTCAGGGGCTTAAAAAGATAACTAGCGACTGAACATTTAGCAAAAATGGACTGAACAGGGTCGGTCCACAAGCCGTGGATTGCATTTTTCTTCGACTATTATGTCTTTGATTGGTAATTTGGGTTAAAGGAATAGTTCCCCCCAAAAATGAAAATCCATTATTAATGCGTTAATGTGTTTTAACTTTAAACCATTGCTTCTGGGCCAACATATGAGTCCATAATCCATAATCATGCTGACATATTTGATTAGAACGGTTTTTGACTGTTTTCAATTGGAAACGGTGCTTGATCGGTGCATATTTCTCTCCTGATTCAGTTCTTTTTAACTGAATCAGGGGCGGACTTAGTGATTTGGGGGCCCTAAGCAAATTTCAGGTATGGGGCCCCAACACACTAACTAAGCATGCTCTTTTACACCTAACCCTTGTTTTGCTTTCTCTCTAGTATAGTTTATAGTTTATTTACCTTTTCACAACTTAAGTAAATAATGAATTAACCTGATGCTATTCTAAAGCCATATTAGACTTATTTTTATTTGTGGATCTCAAAAGAAGACATGACATTAAAAAAAATGCTTGTACTTGTTCATTTAATGAAGTAACCTTCTTCAATCTTTTTACAACAATGATTTAAATATAATAAAATTATCCAATGCAGCATCATTGAAGCTGTCTGCATTGCGCATTGAATTGTGCACATTTAGATCGTATCTACACATTGTTATACTGAGAGGATTCGCAAGCTTGCAGAACTCAGCACTTGACTAAAACTCTTGTGAAAATTTGACACTCTCCAGAACACAAATACACACTGGAGCATTTGCCAAATATGTTTTGCCAATATCAAATGGGGCCCCCTGATTCCCCGGGGCCCTAAGCGGCCACTTACCTCGCTTATTGGTTAAGTCCACCCCTGAACTGAATAAAGCAATATTATGGATAGAGGACTCATATTGTAGTCATAACATGATCCTGTTTATTAAAACACTCAGCTTTTGCTCACACAACATTAATTGATGACTGTAGTCCATGTGGATTCATGTGAATTATAAGCTGTTGATGTCTCTTCTGATGTACCATTTCACTGCAGAGGATCTATTGGTGAGCAGTGATGTAATGCTAAATTTCTCCAAATCTGTTCCGATGAAGAAACAAACTAATCTACATCTTGGAAGGCCTAAAGGAGAGTGAATGTTCAACAGTTTTTTTTGTTTTTTTTTTGGGTGACCTATTCCTTTAAGCAAAACTGCAGATGGCAGAAACTTAATTTACTTTGTTTTTCATTAAACTTTGTACTGATTAAAAACTCAATAATAAATAATAACAGTAAGCTGTTAAATATTTTCATGTTATATCATGGCTGATAAATAGCCATTATTAAGGTTCTTTTATTTTGTATAAATACATTTAAAATATAACACTAAAAACTCAAATCAATCCTTTTAAATGCGCCAGTGAATTGTCACAATATTATAATGTACAGTATAGTATGAAAACTGTATATTCATTTTGACATTTACAAAGGTTACTTTTAACAGTGTTGTTAAATGTTTAGTGTTTTTAAAGAATACATAAGCAGCGAAAGTAGTCTAAATCTAAAAATTGAGAAAATGAACAGGAACAATTAAATATCCAATACGATCTCTACAGATATAACAAAAACCGCACGCGCTCGCGCACACACACACAGTTTCAAGCACGTTTTGCACTTGGACATCATATCATGTCTCCTAATATGTTTTTTCCAGATAAGAAACAGCTCCGCTGTGTATAGGAATCAGCTTGATTGAAATTGCCAAGCACTATGCCAGTTGCCTTTCATGCATATTTGGATGAAATCATAATTACACAACACACAAAACTCCATCCCCCATTTAGAGGGTCTACAGTGATAAATGGGTGCGATACATGACCGGCATAAGCAATGTTCTCCTTGCACAAAATCATTTTGTACTTCCTTATGTCTTGCAAATTATTTCTGGCAGATTTTGTGCATAATGTATCCCAGTGGCCTAATGACAGCACACACAACCCTCAAACTAAACCGTTAATGCAGTCTGAGTAGTTTGAATAGATGAGACGAGATGAGGATTTACATATCATCCAAATCTGGCAGATCTGTTAGTTCTGTGGCTGGGAATAGAAACTCTGGTAGCACTTTAGTATGTCTCCAGAGAACTGAACACAGAACGGCATCATACTTCCTTATTGGACTAGATCTCTGGCTTATTTTATGTGAATGTTTGTTTATTTTTAGTATGTACTGTTCTCTCACATTCTCAGCAAATTTCACCTCTCTCAGCTAAAAGGCATGTTGATCCCTAGATACTACTCTTCTTGCAGTAATGAGCTCATTAATTAACAGGCAGATAAATGGGATTTTGTCACTGCAAGCAGTGGACAAAGTTCAGGAGGAATTTACTCTGGAAGCAGTACAGAAGGGTGCTGCCATTCTGTTCATAGTACTGCTGTTGGCGTTAGTGTAGAATCACAAAATTTCCAGCAGGTTTTGATCATCTTTAGATGGATATCTTCTTATAAACATGCAGAAACTTCTGACATTACAACAAATCTCCACAACTAAATCCATCACAGCACTGTTTGTTGTTAAGAGATCACAGCTTATTAATCAGCCTGATAACAGAACTGGTGGGAGTATGGACACACTGATATGTTCACAGCCAAAAATCACAACCAAGAAAAGAAGTGACAGCAAGCATGCTGAGACACTGTCGCAAAAATGCATACATTTTTATGGCATACAATGCGAAACAATCTCCAAACAAAACAAAAAATTGGTTTCGGTTTTAACCTAATCAAGATCGTCTATGCATTGAGCTACTATATTTCTCTAATATTTTGAATGAATAAAACCGCAGCAGCGCGTCTCGTGGGCTAGACTAACAAAACATTAAACTACAACGTCACTTACATCATCATCACCGCATCTCGCGTGCCACTGATGACGCTCCCTGACGCACACCTAAACATTCGATTGTAGCATTTTTGCATTCAAATGCAAATGCTTATTTTAAATTCGACTAATATTCATTTTTTTTATTCACAATCTCCTCATCACAGGCAGGCACAACACTCATGTTCGTGTTTGTGTGTGCTGTCTGCGTCACTCATATAGTACGTGCCTATATCATGCGCTATATCAAACATTTTTTATATCATTATCGAAGAAGGTGTACCGTCGATAAATATCGATACCGTTTTATCGCCCACGCCTTATTCCACCTATCTTGACCTATACCTTGAAGTGGGTCTTGATCTTCTTGACTTTATCCATCAATTAGCATAGTGCAACAGTGTCACATTTTGACATAATCTGTTAAACTGATATTACCGGTAAATTAATTCACGTTTTCTAAATGTTAAGCACCTACTTTTGCAGACCGTTCATAGAAAACAACACAAACAAATCGTTTTTTAATAGTTTCAGGGCTGTTTTGTGCAGATTTGTGGAAAGTGCCCCCTATTTTGTAGCAGGTTTCAGGCTGATGTGTAGTTACAGTCGATGTGTGCAGTCATTAACAGTATTGCATGCCTAATTATTTTATCCGGTAGTGCTGTAGAGAGGATGTCCTTAGAGTAAATGACTTGTTTAAGAAGTGCCTTGATTTTTCTTCCCCCTCCTCATTTTCACATCCGAATTCTCCAGATAATTGGACACCCTCTTTTTCCCGTCATGTTTCTGTTGCTTGTTTCCACAGAGTGTATTAGAGGTTATGATATGTGAAAGATGCTTGAAATGTGCATAATCTTCCGATTTAAGAAATTTACATGCAATTATAATTCATTCTAATGTTTTGTTCCCGTTGTTTTAATTGTTTTTGGAAAGATTTCTGCTTTATGTGCTGCATTGTCCAAGTCTCCAAGTGTCAAGGTATTTGTAATTGTGTTTGTTTGTGTGGTTTCATTAGCAGTGTCCAACAGAGCATGAAAGCTATTATGTGCATGTGGAACAAAAGCAACTTGTGAAATTTAGATGAACTCTGATAGCAAGCAGCAATATGTAATTATACCTCTCAACATTGTGTTCTGTCATAATAATTTTCTCCTTTCTTATTCTTCTTCTTTTGTGTATTTTGGCATGCCATCTCCTCCTGTCTTGCCATCATCCCTGTGGTTTTTGGCACCTTTGCGCCCTCTGAATGAAAAATTCATGTGAAATGTTGTTTCCTGTTTCCAAATGCATCTATTAGCTTGGTATGGGGGTACCACCTTTTCAGAATTCTCTTCAGAAAAGAAACCTCGGCTGAACTGTGGAAGAGCCACCTTCAGCCTCATGTCCCTCACAAAAGAGAGCTCATTTGCGTCTCTCACTCTGGGTGACTTGTTTGATGAACTATAGTGATTCTGCATTCGGTCCATTGCTTTAAACCCCTAAATGGCAGACACTCGGCCACTGCTGCAGAGGAGAGATGAGAAGCTTCACAATGTTATGCAGATTGAGGGGCAAACTGAATCCGAAGCGACCTCCCCATGCCCATGTGGTTTTGCAGTCAGTTCTACCAGCGTGGAGACATAGTCAATCAGACAGGAAATGCAGATGATTCAGTGGCAGTGTTGAGCTCATAGCCTCATAATGTTGGTTTGATTATAGTCGTGTGCATAATGTGGTCCACATTGCAGCTCATGCAGCCATTACTTCAGCTTCCAGAGTTACACGATCCTTCAGAAAATATTGTAATATGCTGATATGATGCTCAATAAACATTTTTTCCTAATAATCAGTGTTGACTATTGTGCTACTTTTTGAATAATATTAATATTTTTGAAACTGTGATATAACTTTTTTTTCCAGGATTCCATGGTGAATCAAAAGATTAAAAGGAACAGATTTTTTTTTTAAGTAGAAATATTTTGTAACATTATAAATGTCTTTACTGCAATTTAATGCATCCTTGCTGAATATTAGTAATTTAATTATTAATGAATATTAATAAAAAATTATTAATTTCTTTAAAAAATCTTACTGGTCCTAAACTTGTCAAAGTAACCTATGTTGGTTTTGTTTTTAATTGCCATTTAAGGGTGGATTTTCTAAAATAGACTGTCACAATAAATGATGTGTGGAAGAAAGGGCTTTAAAAATTATTTGTGTGGTAGAAATTCCCATACGCACCTGACTTAAGTTAAACTGGGTGTCTCCCAACGCCAAAAATTATCCTCAGGTGTCTCTGACTGCATCGCAATAGCTCTGACTGCACGGGAGAACCAGGCCTTAGACAATTGAGTTAAGAATTACAGCTACTGTACCCAATGCCTAAGAGTCTCACTCTGAGTCAGACGATGTCTCGGCCCCTATGAACACTATCACTTGGGGCTTAGATCTCTAGTGTTCCACTACACCTACTGCACAGCAGTAACCAGACAGACTCCAGATGATGCCTTTGAATATGCTTTAATTACAGCCAACGGACCTCATTCCAATCACAGAGAATCCCTCCAGCAAAAAGTATACAACAGTTTTATAGAATAGGTACATGACAAAGGCAACATGCTTACTCATTGCATAATTTTTTCTTATACAGTGGGGCAAAAAAGTATTTAGTCAGCCACCAATTGTGCAAGTTCTCCCACTTAAAAAGATGAGAGAGGCCTGTAATTTTCATCATAGGTATAACTTAACTATGAGAGACAAAATGAGAAAAATTAAATCCAGAAAATCACATTGTAGGATTTTTAAAGAATTAATTGGTAAATTCCTCGGTAAAATAAGTATTTGGTCACCTACAAACAAGCAAGATTTCTGGCTCTCACAGACCTGTATCTTCTTCTTTAAGAGGCTCCTCTGTCTTCCACTGGTTACCTGTATTAATGGCATTTGTTTGAACTCGTTATCAGTATAAAAGACACCTGTCCACAACCTCAAACAGTCACACTCCAAACTCCACCATGGCCAAGACCAAAGAGCTGTCAAAGGACACCAGAAACAAAATTGTAGACCTGCGCCAGGCTCGGAAGACTGAATCTGCAATAGGTAAGCATCTTGGTGTGAAGAAATCAACTGTGGGAGCAATTTTTAGAAAATGGAAGACATACAAGACCATTGATAATCTCCCTTGATCTGGGGCTCTACGCAAGATCTCACCTCGTTGGGGTCAAAATGATCACAAGAACTGTCCCAGAAAAATCCCAGAACCACACGGGGGGACCTAGTGAATGACCTTCAGAGAGCTGGTACCAAAGTAACAAAGGCTACCATCAGTAAAACACTGCGCCGCCAGGTACTCAAATCCTGCAGTGACAGACGTGTCCCCCTGCTTAAGCCAGTACATGTCCAGGCCCGTCTGAAGTTTGCTAGAGAGCATTTGGATGATCCAGAAGAGGATTGGGAGAATGTCATATGGTCAGATGAAACCAAAATAGTAAAAACTCAACTTGTCGTGTTTGGAGGTGAAAGAATGCTGAGTTGCATCCAAAGTACATCATACCTACTGTGAAGCATGGGGGTGAAACATCATGCTTTGGGGCTGTTTTTCTGCAAAGGGACCAGGACGACTGATCCGTGCAAACAAAAGAATGAATGGGGCCATGTATCGTGAGATTTTGAGTTAAAACCTCCTTCCATCAGCAAGGGCATTGAAGATGAAATGTGGCTGGTCTTTCAGCATGACAATGATCCCAAACATACCGCCCGGGCAACGAAGGAGTGGCTTTCGTAAGAAGCATTTCAAGGTCCTGGTGGCCTAGCCAGTCTCCAGATCTCACCCCATAGAAAATCTTTGGAGGGAGTTGAAAATCCGTGATGCCCAGCGACAGCCCCAAAACATTACTGCTCTAGAGGAGATCTGCATGTAGGAATGGGCCAAAATACCAGCAACATTTTGTGAAAACCTTGTGAAGACTTACAGAAAACGTTTGACTTCTGTCATTGCCAACAAAGGGTATATAACAATGTATTGAGATTAAATTTTGTTATTGATCAAATACTTATTTTCCACCATAATTTGCAAATAAATTCTTTAAAAATCCTACAATGTGATTTTCTGGATTTCTTTTTCTCATTTTGTCTCTCATAGTTGAGGTATACCTATGAATTACAGGCCTCTCTCATCTTTTTAAGTGTGAGAACTTGCACAATGGGTGGCTGACTAAATACTTTTTTTCCCCAAAATACTTTTTTTCCCCACTGTATGTGCAGTCCAGCAACAGACGTATAGCAGTCTTGTCCATATGCATCAATTATTGAAACACACTAATTAAAGTGTTGGAACATTTTGTTCTCAAAAAACATGTTAGGCCTGCATCGAAGAGAAATGTTTTTTATGATTTGTTTTAAATGATTTATTTTAAAAATTCTCTTCACATTTGACACACACAAGACCTGGAGAGAGAAAAGAAACAGAATGCATTGTGAAATGCATTTCTACCCATCCAAAAGAAACAAGTACACAGATAAACTCAGAAAATAAAGTAAAAATGGATATGTAGTTTACTTAAGTACCTCAAATAAAACTTTACATTTCTTTCAGTGATTTTATGTCACTAACCTTTCAAAAGTTGGCAAATCCAGTGATTATTTCAACCTCAAAAAGACCCTGTATCAACCTGGTAAGTACACCTTAGTTTCTAGGTAGACTTTAAAAAAAAAAAAGTTGCATTTAGATTTATTCACTTTTATCTAAAGACCGAACAGGTACCCTCCGGTTTTGTAAGCATAATGCATCAGATGCATTAATATGTATCTGGTCATCAAATGGACTGTGTGCATCTGTAGGCATGAAACTGAGACTGATGTGATCATGAATTGACTATTTTGTGTGATTTAACTGTAGAGACATTTTATTTTTTACTAGACTTTAACTATATGTCTCTCATTTCAGGGGTGAAAGCTGTGTTCTCCGGGCACTACCACAGAAATGCAGGGGGCTGCTATGATGGGCTGGATATGGTGGTGAGCTCCGCTGTTGGTTGTCAGCTGGGAGATGACTCTCATGGCGTGCGAGTGGTAATAGTTACTGAAGATGACATTATCCATCGCTACCATAGTCTGGACCAATTGACCGAAAGAGGAATGGACGAAGACCTGAAGAAATTGTTGGTTTGAATCCACCTCCAGGTCACTAAACATGTGATTGTATCTTCATATTCTGCGTTCATTCTAGAAACTGAGCCGTTGTTTGTACATTTAGAGCTTTCAGGTGTGTTTTTTACAGGAACGAAAAGAGCCTTACATTCGGAAAACATTAGTAAGCATAAAAAATTAGAACCAGCGGCTCTTTTGATCTTTGATACTCACATCATCTGTCTCCATACTTTAATCATGCAAATGCGTCTGAGAATTCCTTAAACACTGAAGTTAAATCACTGAAGTTAAATCATACTAATGGAGTGAGGGGATGCTAGGGTACAATGGTAGTTTAATAATGTTGAACATTTTGGATGACAGTTTGATGAGTTCACTCCTTGCTCCTCTCTGCTCATTACTCTGTTCCAACTCTGAGAGGAGGAAAGAGGCAATCTCCATGGTAACTATTGAAAGACGTGGCTGCGGTGACCGGGACATCGAGTCACTTGTTCTGTGGGTGGATCACCAAAAACATAATTGCTGACCTTACCTCACACTTAGAAGCGCCCGAAAACAGCGGGCCGTGACTGAACGGCTTTGGCGGCAAGCATGCAGCAAAAAAGACATCTTAAAATGACCAAGCTCTTGTCTGAATCCAATCTGTGTCCTCGTAGCTTCCTCACCAGTACATGCTAAAATTAAACTGGATATCTTCCAGTTATCTTTCAATCTCTCCATGTAATATTTAAATGTAATGTCTAATGCTATGATCATACAGAGGGGTTCAAAAGTTTTAATTTGTAGTGAGTTTGCTTTCGCCAACCTAGGGAGGTGAAATAGGGTAGTGACGGGTACTCACGTCACGGCTGTTTGGATCACGTGCCACTTTAGGTGCAGTTATGAGTACATCAGATAAGAAAGATTGGTGGGATATCTTGTAGAAACTCTTACTGTATTATCAACACAAGGAAGACACAAGTATGATAAAATAAATTTTATTAACAAAGGATAGACGAGTAATCAACAACTACTAATGCATACGATGAATGAAAAGGAATAAAGTGCGAAAGATGCATAAAATGTAAGTGATTTAGTTGGGTGTTGCTATGGCAGAGTTACGTTATCTTATGAAAAGATAAACTAAAACTAATAAGGTGAAGAACCTTATTATGCCTCAAACAAATAAACGAAAGATTATTTAACTGATCAGCTATATAACATCTAATGTAAATTAGAAATTCATATGCTGATTATATAAAAACAGTGCCAAGATCTCTGGAAGAGGTTTTGATAAGTGATGTTTATGTTCTCTGTGGTTGAGTGTGCACTGCAGTCCAATGGCAGTGACTTCTTCCACTGGTTGTGCTGGTAGCAATGCAAAGGGGAAAGGAGCAGGAATCTGTTTCAACAGCCTTGAGCATGAAGCCCTATAGGATGCTGATCTCCTGGAGCACCAAAGGGTCCTAAAATCTGGAACACAGACGTGGCCCTGGAGTAGGTGCAGAAGGTCCTTAGTCTGGAACACGCAGATGAAAGTACCTTGAAGTGGAGGTTTGCTCGCCGGAGCTTAACCTTGTTGCAAATGTCTGTATGTCTTGTGCCTCTCTGTCTAGAGACTCAGAAGTTGGTCAATCCGCTTTGTCTCTCTAGGATGGAGACTCAAGTCATGCTGCATCTGTTGTTGTCTCGCTGGAAGAAGACTCTGAACGTAGAGTATCTCTTTCCTCGCAGGCTGGAGGCTCAGAACGTGGTTGTATCTGTTGCTGCTTCAAAAGCTGGAGACTCAGGGTGTGGTCTGTTGGCGTCTCTCCCTCACAGGCCAGAGACTCAGAACCTGAACGTATCTGTTATGGTGTCACCTTCACAGGCCGGAGACTCAGAATGTTGAATGTATCTGTTAGTGTCTCACTGGATGCAAGGGCGCCTGCAGGATTTCTTCCGAGGGTGCGCACAAAGTTTTTTTTTTATGGGGGACCAAATGATCAGTGAGAGTAGAACGAATGTGTCACACTTTTTAAACTCAACAAAATGGTAAAATACATATATCAAGAGCATGCTCACAGATGAAAACAGAGAACAAAACAGCGTTGGACGAAGTGGATTAGAGCCCTGTACGGGCCTCAAATATAGGCCATAGCCCGTCATTTTTCCCTTTTTCCCCAAAAAAGCTTACTGTTTCAGCTATTAAAATAGTTCAGTTTTGTATGTAATGGAAAAGGGATTATATTTCGTTTAGTTTTTTTATAAAGTTATTTAGAAAAACGTTTGGAGCATTTTTTGTTTGTTAAATGTAAGGATTTTTTTTTGAAAGGGGTCATATGATGCAATTAAAATTTTTCCTTTCTCTTTGGAGTGTTACAAGCTCTTGGTGCATAAAGAAGATCTGTAAAGTTGCAAAGACTAAAGTCTCAAATCCAAATAGATATTATTTATAAAAGTTAAGACTCTGCCACACACCCCAAAAACGGCTCATTCTAACACGCCCCCACATATCTACGTCACGATGTGGGAAGATTTGCATAACGCCGCCCAAATGTTCACGCAAAGAAAGAAGGCGTAACTTTTATTCTCGCTGTTGCCGCCATGACATGGAGACGCTGTGTGTTTCGTTGTGAAAGCAAAACTACTTTGTTTGGCCTTCCAAAAGAGGACGATATCTGCTTCGTCATGCCTAGAGCTGATCCATGCTGGTCGCTGAGGAAATACAACAACTTTGCGCTGTGGATCACCGGATCGGCTTTCACTGTGGACGAAGCGGAGTCCAGCCTGGGTCGTCACATGTGGTTGCCGCAAGCACTCCTGATGCTCCTTCGTCGAATCCGCCGGCCGCGCCGTTCTCAAGCCCGCCGCCTCTGCTCACTCTAGAGCGCCGCCGCTCACTCTAGGCCACCGTGTGTGACACTGTGTTTCGTTGTGAAAGCAAAACTACGTTGTTTGGCCTTCCAAAAGAGAAACGACTAGAAAGCAGTGGTTAAGTTGTATTTACAACACTGTTCCAGAACACTTCAACCCAAATATTCAGATGTGTGCAGCACATTTTATGGAGGACTGTTTCCTGATCCTGGTAGAGTAGACTACAATGCCGGCTGTTCTGACTTAGAGGACTTAAATATTTTTTAGATTTAAAGCGAGTTTTTTGGGCAGTGTAGAGTAGGGCTTGTGTTTGTCATTTCTCCGATCACAAATACAGACAAAGTTTTATGTTTACGCGGCGCGATGCAACGAAACGCATAAAAAGACAGTATAAGTCATTATATCTATAATTATGTCCCCACTGGATGCAATGAATGCCTCGTTTATAATGGGTTTTCATGTTTTTGAATCATGGCTCCGGCCGGACAGGGCATCACAGTATGGTTAGGGGTGTAACATTTCCGTCACACGCTTGAGGTATTCGGCCAATCATAACGCACTGGATAGCTGGCCAATCACAGCACACCTTGCTTTTCAGACCGATGAGCTTTGTAAAAATCGAATTCTGAAATTTGCGTTTCAGAGTGGCGGGGCATAGAGGAGAAACAATAATGTACAGTATGTGGAAAATAATGTGTTTTTTAACCTTAAACCGCATAAACACAAATACACCAAATACACAAAATAATGTTCTTTTTAGCAGCATCATATGACCCCTTTAAGTAACGACCAAGCAGCCAGCGGCAGACAGTGAGTTGATCATAGCCTATGTTTGATCAATTTAGCCTTTTCAAATCATCACGACTTGCCTAAAATAAAATCTATAGATATAAAACGTTCAAGCACATCACATGCTAGTTTAAATGTTTAACCTATATAAATGTGTGCTGTTAGACCAGTATATCCAATCGTTTGTGCGGAGAGTGGAAGCTGAAGCTCTGCAAATGCTTTAAGACGGCTTTAAAAATTACTTTATTGCATTCCAGATGCTTTTAAAGTACTTTTCACTATACATTTTATGGGTAGCTTGAATGTAAAACATTGTCATGAATTCGTTGTATTCCCATTTGTAAAATAGCCAACAAATGAATTGTTGTAGGCTAACACAATCTCATGAAAGTGCGTAGCCTATAGCACGATTTTCTGCTTCAATTTGGCATAATATTTATATGAATTTATATGCAAAAGACTGATAAATTCATAATTAATGGAATGGCTGGTTCAGTTGACAGAAATACGGGACATACAGGCCTATAATAACTGCTGAAATGTTTTGCGGGGCAAATCTCAGGTCAGTCTGAGCACTCATGGTACTCACAGTGCGTACAGCCGTACACCTGCAGGCGCCACTGACTGGATATGCCGGAGACTCGGAACAAGTGTATCTGTTGCTCTCCTTCCTTTTAGTGGGCCGCAGGCTATTGTCTCTCCGCTTACAGGACTGAGACTCAGAACAAGTAGTGTCTTTTGGAAGGGTACCTTTATCCCTTTCCGATGAGGAGGAGATTGTGATTTGGCGCTTCTCCATTTCCGTGCTGTGATTGTTTCCATCTAAATGTGGGGGAACATGGTGTGGCCCACTCTTCTTTCCTCCTGTGGAACTTATTTGCATAATTCAAACACAAAGTTAGAAAAGTGTCACTAAACTACCAAACCACAACCACAATACCTTTGGCAATATTACGAACGCATTAAGTCCAAACATGATGAAAAAAGATCATCAAAAGAATCAGTCTCCAGGTGGGTGAAGGGCAGAAACTGCATTTTGACCAATGAGACGTCCTGTCCTTCCCGGGCTTGGTACCAGAGGTCCAGATCTAATACAATGTACCAAACCTTTGTCCACTGTTGTGGTCAGAGAGGGGCCTGCCATAAACTGGGCCCTGGAATGTGCTGTTCACTTTTTGTACTATACTTTAAATGACAGCGAAATTAATTAAAAAATGTAATGCTTTGTCTCTGTTTTCACAAATTAGCTTTTCATTTGGTTTATAACTCCAGGGCTCCAGACGGCAAATAAAATTCAAACAAATACAACAAAAAATAAATTTGCAGCAATAATTTAAAATAATGTAGTTGCCACTGGCAACAGTTAGAAAAACTTTGTGTTTGTGTCAGTTAATTCTTAGAACTGTTACTGAGTTAACAACTGACTTCTTTACAAGGCATTTTTGGTTATGTTTAATGTAAGTTAACCTGTAACTGTCTAGGCTTACATTAGTCTGTTTACTGACTTCTTGTTCATATGACAGTGTATAATTAAAGAAACATATTCATAACATAGTGGCAATATATATAGAACAAAGACATTAAAATTTTGACAAAGTATTACAGGTCCAGTTAAAACGACTACAAGGAAAATTTGTTTTGGAATTAAAAACAAAACAGAAATGTTCTTACAGATGATACTCATAATGACATTTAAATGGCAAAAATACAATCAAGATCACTAGAGTGACAGCATCAAATGGAAAAAAGAAATGCAGTTAGTAAATGAATCAGTGATACAAAAAATACCTCACCAGTGGCTTTAAACAAGCAAAAACATTCTTAAAAATATTTGTATGATGATATTTGTAATGATATTTAAATGGCAGAGATACAGTCAGGATCACTAGAGTGACAGCATCAAATGGGGGAAAAAATACCACACCGATTTTTCATCCTTAACACAAAACAATCTTTCCCATTGCTAGCAGCTCACTGCACTAACCTGACTGACTCAGTGAACCTAGACATAAGATGTCCCTTGTCATGTTACCTTATTTTCTCTCCAGCTTCTTCCTGCAACGGCTGTTGTATTTTGAAAGCATCTTCCTGTGCTTTTTGTTCTGATCTCAAGCCCGAGGGCAAGTAATCAGCATGTCACTCGAAGATAGCATGCAGTACTCAAGGATGTACAACATAATACGATTTGTCCAGGTCAGTGACTACACCGTAGTAATGGCCTCTGTTCTTACATTGATAATTTGGGTATGTCACAGTAAGTCAGCTGTAAAGAGATACACGGGTTTCTGTTATAGAAATTCAGGTTTCTTATAGAAATTATTAGGCCATTGGTCAGTTTGTAAAGCACAGTTTTTCATGCCCATCCCGGTTGATTCTCACACTGACAGGCAGCAGGGCATGTAGATGAATTCAGCCTTGGAACAGGAGGACATTTGACATTTAGCAGGTTGGTTTTCTTCACACACCAGAATGAACTCCTACACTTGAGTAAATCACAGGGCATCAACAGCCTGACATATAAACCACCAATAATAATCACCTACCGAACGGCCAAAACTGGCTTTATCTTAGTGTAAACTATCACTTATTCAACAGTTAATTCCATTCTGCTAGACCAGTCAGATTCATAGGAAGAATTTAATTTAAAATTAAATGAATCAATTTGAGTAAATCTGTGATGGGGTATTTTTCTGTGACTTTTTCTGCAGGTTACATCTACAAGGCAGTAGGTGGTGGCAAGTCAATGTCTTTATGAGTGAGTCATTAAACTAATTAATTTATTCAAGACTGTCTTTATGAGCAAATCACTGAATCATTCACAGATTTATTCAAAAATGCTAATTCATTTACAATCTCAGAAAAAAGGTACAATAGTGTCACTGGCATGGTACTCTAAGGTACAAAAGCTACTAGGTACATCTTTGTACCTTATTTACCCCGAACTTATACATATTAGTACCTTTTGAAAGGATACCGACCCAGGGACAGTTTTGCTAATTTTTTTTCTATTAAGACTGTAGGGATAAAGTGAGTCACTAATGAGTAATATGTGTGAGCCGCTAGATTATTCACTCAACTGTTTCATTGAAAAATGCTGGTTTTTTCAACACACCACCATGTGTTGCAACAACAGTTCTGCTAATCATTTATTTGAAACTTTACCGCTTTTCCACCGAAAGTACTGCGAAACAATTTGTCCCAGGAGCTATTTTTCACCCAGACCTGTTGCTGTCTGCGTTTCCATCGCAGTCTAAAGTACCATGACGAATAGGCAAATAGTCTGGTGACATAGGTCTGCTCGCGTTTCTCAATACAAAGTACGCAAATTTCGGACTTGCATCCTCAGTAGTTCGGACTGTGCGAGTTCGACTCGGGAGCGTTTCTTTTTTGTGTGCTTTAGAGTGTTATGTATGGTAATTCTGCAAACAGCAGCGTTCTTGATAACGTCAGTCAGCTCGCCTTGGCTACTGCAATTTTCCTCACTGTATATTTACAATAAGACGAAATATGATATCAAACACCATGCACTGCCTCCTTTCGTTTTCATTTAAACATATTAATAGCCGCTGAAATGTAGCTCAGGCAAATGTGTATATAGCCTACATTACAATGAAACGAAATATTATATCAAACAGTATTGCCTCTTTTTATTTTCATTTTAACATATTAATAGATTAATTGAATAAAGACCAAAGATTACCTGTTAGATTTACCCAAAATGAATTATCTTATGTTTAACCACTACAGAGACATCGGAGCCAGCGGCAAATGTCAGAAGGCCTAGCCGAGTTGAGGCTGCTCTTGTCGGGAAACATGAGCACTGAGCGCCCGCTGATTGTGTGGAGCTGATCGTCTCCAAAATCGGCGAAACACATTTTTAAATAGGCGCTGTCTTTATAAATAAACCGCAGATTTGAGTTTTAAACAACTACATTATCGCCTGAAATACTTTTAAAACTACATTTCATGACACAAAAACAGTAATATTTTCAAAATTATCAGAATAAATGATGGTTGAAATCACAATGCTGCGTGAGCTCAACCAATCAGCATGTTTAGCACCCAAGTCCCGCCCCCGAAAGTTCCGGACCTTTGAAAAAGTACTACCTTGCGAGCAGGGACTGAGGGGCAGTTTTTTACCCGGAACTTTATTTAGATCCTGGTTCCTGCGGTGGAAACACACCAAGTACCAGCCCAAAGTCCCTAGTTCCTGGGGAAAGTTCCTGCGGTGGAAATGGGGCTTTTGTGGTGGCAGCGCAAAACCAGACAAAGTTGACAGTTATTGGATCTAAGATGTATGCCACTCAGTATTCAATTCTTGCCACTAAAGGGCGAAATGTGACAACTGTATGCAAATGTCGGAGATAATAAAAAGGCGGCTTAAAATCTGGCGAAAGCCATCCATGAGCATTCCCATTCAGCTAACCAACCCTTAAAATTCCCTCTTTTCAAAATAAATAAATAAAGGGTCCAAAAGTTTCTGAAGCAAGAACTTTCCACAAGCCAACACTTCAGGTTGTCAGTCAACCCTCACACAGACTTTGACAGATTGCTGTACAGTCTGCCCATCTGCGCAAGCTATTTTAGTGGAGTTGGACTGTAATAGAGTAATTTTCAGTATGCAGTGAGATGGAGGGCACATTAGCAAAGAGACACAGACACACACTACATCATTAAGATGCCTCATTGGCATTGCAAAATGACTTGGCCTATAAATACCTGTCTAAATAAGACTATAAAACCCTATTCATTTTAGATGGATTGAGATGTTCAATCACTGCAAAACGTGCTTCTCATACATAATGCCGTGGAACGTGTAGCCTTACATACGACCTTGCCTTGTTTATGCCTCTGAGCTGCTCTCTGATTAATTTTGTTTCTTTAATTGGAATTTCAACTCTTTTTTTAACAAAGAAATGACTTGTGTTATTCATGCAGAAGGTTTCTATATTCTACATTGTACGTGAACATTAATCCCTTTCTTACTGGTTCTTTTAAAATCCAGTAAGAATGTTAATGCGGATAATCTGTCACCACATTTTCTCACAACTGGGCAGGCTTGATTTTCATCCTCTGCTTCAATTAGATTATTACACATGATATTAATATTTGGATTAAAGGGAATTGCAAAATGGGGTAATATTTTTAAAAGCGCCTCTAGACTTATCAGCCACACTGCAGTTTGGTTTGAACACTAAGAGCTCCATTTTTAAATTCATTGGCACAAAAACTGTCTGATCAAATGGAGCAGCCATAGTGATTTCGTAAAATATGAAATGTGTTTCCACTTTCAGCCGCAAAGTAGTTTGTGTTATTTGTTCTGTTGAAATGCATTTTCTCTGGTGACTCACAACAGCAGTGAAGTCGCAACTGTGATTTTCCCAAAACACTCTGTATTACTGATAGATCATTTATCATGTAACTAGACTGTTTATTTTGTATCCTTGAAGCTTTAAATACCCACAAGAATGTTCCCTCAGTGGTTTTTGAGTTTACTTCATCAGGCTCACACTGTTCTCACTGTAACTTCATTTGGTGTTTGCAAACCAAATATCCTGCAGTGTACCTTGGTGACTTTAATCCAATTTGTGGTAGGCTCTGCCTTAAAGGTGCTGTATCTCTTCAACTAACTCACAATTTCTCCAAAACCCCACTCTCCCAGCACGTGGCTGCACACCCGAGCACTTACAGTGAAACTTCACCCAAAAATGAAAAGTCTGTCATAATTTACACAACCTGATGTCATTCCAAACCTTTGTATGAAGATGTTTTGAAAATGTCCTTACAATGAAATTCAAAGGGATTCAATGTTACATTTAAAACATTCTTCAAAATATAATCTGATTTGTTTCTCAGAGGAAAGAAAGTATTACAGGTTTGGAATGACATGAGTAAATGATGACAGAATGAAGGATCACTTCACCTTATAAAGCCTATGTATCATATTTGATACGCAAATTTCTAAGGCCTCAAAATGATCAACATGATAGCCTGAAAAGCCTGTTGTACTCAACCATGCCTTTTGTCATCTGATTAATTTATACTTTTTTTTAGCAAGTCAAAGCTAAATCTTACTAAAATAATATGTATATTTTGTCTAAATGCTCAGTAATGTGTTCCATTTTAAAAATGTAAATTTTTCTGACTACTATTATTCCATATGTTAGGCTTCACAGAGTTAAAGAGGCAGAGCAGGAGCCGTTTACAGTGAACTGAACATTTGGACTTGTTTTAATGAGTCATTGACATAATGCTGTTTAAGCAGCGCACCTCCTGTCACCCTTTGAAAAGACTGCTAAAATCCAGCTGCTCTCTGAGCCGGCGCCTTTTCCTGCCTTGATTAATCTCATATGCTTCTTGACATGCCCAGTCACTGCAATGCTCCACTACTGCTTGGGACGAGTGTTTGTTTGCTTCCTCTAGATCTCCCCCTAACCTCATCCTTCCTGACATGGTGATGTTTGAGAAAGGCTCATATTAAACTTCGTACCAGACGGAATAAAAGGTTCATCCTGCTTTCATTTACTTCCACCATTAGGGCTTCCTCTCCTCAAGTGCATAGTCGGTGGCCTCAAAAAACAAAACAAGCTCTCTGAACAGCAGTTCTCTTTATTTTATTTTTTCTTTCTGCCACTCCAATACAACGAATGAACAAGTGGTGCTCTTTCATGTTATTTGAGGTAACTTGTGCTTAATTTCAAACAAGAAACCAGAGCACTTGATGAGTTAAGGGCTTCCTGAGATACAGTCTGTACACTCTGTACATGTTTTCCCCTTTCTATTCATTTTAGCAAACAGCAAATAAACAAAATAAATAATGAAAGCATCAGAGAGACAGAAGAATGCACTTAAGATTACTGAACATGACCTTGAGTGATGCAGACCTGGAATCCACTATTTCACTCTATCTTGACAAGGTGTCTATATTGAAAGCTAAAGTGCTGTAACACCTTTACATCTAAAGAGTGGATAATATACTGTGCAAAGAGTGGTTTGGTTTTAAACAGTAGTGTCATATAGCAGTTATACATATCACATTCATAAACGTGTCCTAGAGGCATGAAATGTTGAAAACAACTGTAGCTGTTTGATACGGTGAGTTTCATTAATTAATCTGTTTTCCACCCCCCCCCCACCCCCCCACCCCCACAAAAAATTAAGCAATTAAAAAAGCATCCTTGTACATGTTGTATTCTTCATAATAGCTCTTTAAATCCATTTCCTATTTATTTTTAAGCATGCCCCACTTAAGCTGGGATAAACACTCTTTCAGCAGCACTCCACACAGAAGTGCTCTACTGCTCTCTCAAGGCCACTAAGTAGCAATGCACCCACTCATAGTGATTCATGGTTTCTGCAGCCTTCTGCACAGAATAGAATAGGATAGAATAGAATAGGTTTGCGATAAATGCTTTATGTTCAGCATTGGGACATGAGAATGTGTGAATGTGCAAGTGTGTAGGTGTAATATGAGTCTGTTACCGTGTGCAATGTACTATGCAATAGGCTATACAAAATGAGCAATACACAGAACAACGTACAATACAGCACACAAACTGAACACACCAATACTAGTATAGGGTCTGTGCTAATGCTACTGTTTACTTGATAGATTCAAGCTGAAGCATGTAGAGACACAGTAAATGCTTATTATAAATAAATCCGGACAATTGGCTGGATGAAAAAAGAAAATTAATAATAATAATAAAAAAAGAAAGATCTCGTAATTATGACTTGGTATGTCATAATTTCGATCTCCGTCTTAAGTCATAATGAGGACTATTTTATAATTTAGACATTTTTAATGGCTTTTTATGTCATAATTATGTTTTCCCAAAGCGTAATTTTCTCTTCTGAGGCGATAATATGCTTCCACGCATCACAGTCATTTAGATGTGGGAGTAGTGTTTCTCTTCATACAACACTTTCTACACGCTCCGTTTTGAATGACCTGAACGAAAGTGCGGCTTGGACTTTGGTGTTGTTCCTCCAGTGCAGCAGGTGGCGCCGAGTTGAATTAACGTTCTAAACACCGCGACACCACGTGACTCAATAATACGCCTTTTTGAAACAGAAACGAAGGCGAGTAAAACTTGTGAAATATGAAGCGTTATGAAATAATATTTAGTTTTA
The DNA here is from genome assembly GCA_018155175.1 of Sinocyclocheilus anophthalmus. Lineage (NCBI taxonomy): Eukaryota > Metazoa > Chordata > Actinopteri > Cypriniformes > Cyprinidae > Sinocyclocheilus > Sinocyclocheilus anophthalmus. The sequence goes on from JADLZN010010512.1 coordinate 102,681, forward strand.
CTCACTTGTGTTTTGTGTGTGCACTACCGGCAACATATACACATTAAATAGTCGGGTTATTCCTCGGTTCGGCCTGATAAAAGGCAGTAGAACTGAAAGACTACATAACTTATTCATATCATTCAGCAAACCAGACACAATGAATCAGTATTTCAGTACTTAAAATCTAGATCATTATTTTAATCAGTCGATGAGGAAGATGGCGAGCCCGCTGCTGGAGTATGAGACGGAGATGTTTCTGAGTCTGTTCAGCACAGACGGACTGTTGATCACAGCTGAAGGGCTCGGGGTCGACCGCATTCTCTTACACTTCCTGAGAGTGTATTCAGAGGAGGGCAGTTTGGTGCTCTTATTAAACACAACCACTCCTGAACAGGTGGGTCAGGCTGATTTATCCCGTTATAAGAGAGGATAGCGTTCGTTGACATGGCAAATCAAGTTCCCAAACCTGTCTTGGAGGCCCCCCTGCCCTGCGTCTTTTGTATGTCTCCCTGATCTAACACACCTGATTCCACTCATCAGCTCATTAGTAGCGACTGCAAGAACTAAATTGGGTGTGTCTGATTAGGGAGACATACAAAATGTGCAGGCATGCTTGCATATGTTCTTGTGTGAACTGCAAAGGACCTAAAAAGTGATACAAAAGGTTGTAAACTTGAATGAAATGTTATAAAAGTTACAACATCTACTACACCATGCTTAAGCCTCTAAAGCCTGACATGTAAATAAAAAAAATTAAATAAAATCTTTTGAAATGGAAGTTTATTGAACCTGTAGCCAAAATATTTATATGAGAAGTGAGCATATGAAACTCACATTTGAGGAGAAAAAACACCAAGATTTATTTAAAGCTGCAGCCTGAGAACTAAATTTGCAATTTGGTGAAGATGTTACTTATCAAGCCGAAAGGTAGAGTGCAATTTTGATAGCTTGTAATGTAAATCAATGAGATTGTTATAACAGTATAGCAGATACTTACATAAAATGCATGTAAATATCATTTGTCACTCTAAATCTCCCAATAATATGTCTTTATATTATGTAAGATGATATTAAAGGGGTCATATGATGCTTTTTTAAAGATCATTATTTGGTGTAACAGAATATGTTGACATGCTTTAATGTTCAAAAAACCGAACACCGCAAGCACGTGTCGGAAATGTAACACCCCTTACCATAATCCCGAGATTCATCTTTCAAAATAAATGTAAAGACAGCCCGAAAGGAGAACAGAGTCGCGTGACAGACACAGTGATGAAGCTGGTATGTGTTTGCAGTACACAAGCCACGGTTAAGACAGCTGACTCCACTTTGATGTGACGCTCTCTCACTCTCTCTCTCTCACACACAAACACACACACACACACACGATGCGCAAAACTCCGCATTTGAACAGTCAATAGCAAATACTTAAACTAAGAACAAAACAGTAGCTGATTCAGAAGCGCCAGATTGTCATAGCAAAGTCAGAATGACCTCCTATCCTAGGTTCACGAAACGGTCGTCCATAAAAATGCATTGCTGTTCTGTTGTAAGTTATCTTAAAGATTCCTAAATGCATTACTTTCGGAAGGCCAAATAAAGGGCTTGTGCTTTCGCCTAGAAAAACACAGCGTCTCTCTCCGACATGCTGCTTCAACACTAACTGTGGATACTGAAACCACGCCTTCTTTGCGTGGACCTTTGGGCGGCATTATGCAAATCTTCCCACATCTTGAGGTAGATATGTGGGAGCGTGTTAGAACGAGACGTTTTAAGTAGGCGTGGCTGACTCTTAAACTTTATAAAGAATATCTCTTTGGATTTTGAGACTTTAGTCTTTGCACTCCGGGGATCTTATCTATACACAATCAGCTTGTAACACTCCAAAGAGAAAGGAAAACTTGAAATCGCATCATATGACCCCTTTAAAATGCTTAGTTTTTTTATCAGAGCTCTGTAGTTTTATTGTGGGGGACAAAACATAATTTAAATACAATGGTGATTCAGAGATACAAATAAATATTCCTCAAAGCTGTTTAGGCATATTGCTAGTCTATTTTACACAGATTTTTCTAAAATAATTTATGGATAATCAAGTAAAAAAAGTTGCTTGCTTCAGTCTAGTAAATGTTTATCTTTAAGTATTATAAACAACATAAAAATATTTTTTTACATCTTTAAAAAAAAAATACAGCAAAAAGATGTGTACAATTACCGGAATTTTTAGAAATATGATAAATTAGGCTTTATAGGGTTAAAGTGATTCAGTAATAATGATGAAAGTTGTGATGAATATGTGTGCCTGTTGAAGGAGTATTTTACAGAGCAGCTCCGTGCTGAAGGGGTGAGCCATCTTCCACAGACTGTGACCAGTGATGTGCATAGTAATGAAAGATATGATGTGTACACTAAAGGAGGAGTTCTCTTTGTGACTAGCCGCATCCTAGTGGTGGACTTCCTTACGGACAGAATTCCTGCTCACCTCGTAACAGGTCAGAGGAAGGCTGCTGGGAAAACACAGCTGTGTCCGTTACAACTGAGCCATACAGAAGGTTTTCAATAATGTGTTGCTGGACTAAATTGTATTACTGCATATTTGTACAGGAATCCTGGTGTATCGTGCGCATAAGATCATTGAGTCTTGTCAGGAGGCTTTCATTCTGAGACTTTATCGGCAGAAAAACAAGACCGGGTTCATCAAGGCCTTTACGGACAAAGCCACATCCTTCTCTTCTGGCTTCTGTAAAGTCGAGCGTGTCATGAGAAACCTGTTTGTGAAGAAGCTCTTTCTTTGGCCAAGGTATGACACTTGTTTTTTTCCATAGATATTACTTTGAGTATTTGTGATTTTTGTCGGTGAATGTTGTGTGTACATCAAGTGTATTTGCAAATCTGCTAGATTTCAAGCATCAGTAAACACAACGTTGGACAAACACAAGCCGGATGTGGTGGAGCTGCATGTGTCTCAGACTCCAGCGATGAGAGCCATTCAGAGCTCTATTCTGGACATCATGAACGCCTGCTTGAAAGAGCTGAAGCGCTACAATCCCACTCTGGAAGCAGAAGACCTCTCTCTGGAGAACAGCCTGGGCACTTCCTTTGAGAAAGTGAGAAATGATCATAGTGCTGTTGATTATACTGTATATGGGGGAAAATCATTATACAAATAAAAAACAAATTAATAATAATAATAATGCATTTCATATTTCATAATTTAATCTACTTATTTTTGTTTCATTTTTACTCTGACCTAAATTTTGATAACTATGTCAGACAGGAAGTATAACCATGGTTATTTCTATTGGTTTTAAATAAACATTTAATTAATCGTAAATAAATGTATTTATTTTAACATGTATTTTAATAGTTTTATGAGTTTTTTTATGAAATAACACCACGGGCACTTCACGTATTCATAGTGTGTGATAGCACTGATTTACTTAAAAAAATACACAATACACAAAAACAAATTTTAAATATGATGGGTGGTTTTTTTTTAAATGCCAAGTATCATAATTATTCCATAATAGTAATAAATACTATTAAAAATTCTAATTATCGTAATAATGGTTATAAATAAATAAATACATTTATTTTAAAAAGTGCTGTATTGCTGAGGCAAATATAAATAGACAATTATTTCAATGAGAAAATAAAACAAAAAAGAAAGATAAATGAAATAATTGCATATCACACACAAAAATAAAACGCGAGTTGCTTATCATGATTAAATTGTGAGTTGCTGACCATGTTTTTCCATATGTAGACAATTCGTCATTATCTTGACCCACTGTGGCATCAGCTGGGGTCCAGGACCAAATCTCTCGTTCAAGACCTGAAGATTTTAAGAACCCTTCTTCTCTACCTCACTCAATACGACTGTGTCACCTTCCTCAATCTGCTGGAGTCTTTGAGAACCAGCCAGAAAAGCTTCGGTAGTAATTCAGGTACTAATCTGTTGCTCTATTTGAACTCTTCAGTGATGGAGCAAACTATAGTCAGTAAAAGTCACCTGATTCTTTTTTTCCTGTTCTGAATCAGGCTGGTTATTCTTGGACTCAAGCACATCAATGTTTGTAAATGCTCGCAGCCGCGTGTATCGCATTCAGGAGTCAAAGAAGAAACTGAAAGTTGGAGAGACTGACCAGAAACAAAGTGCCCTGGGTAAAATATGTTTGATGTGTAGTGTTTCTTCTAAAAGGTCTTTACATACTTGTTTCTCATTTTTAATGTACACTAATGCTAGTATCTTCTTTTGTGTTTATGTATAAAACTAGCCCCTCCAAAAAGAGAGCTTGTGCTTGAGAAAAACCCAAAGTGGGAAGCTCTAACAGAGGTGCTACAGGAGATTGAGAAAGAAAACAGCAGCTCTGAGCATGAACCAGGTAAAATCATTTAACAGTAAAGCGTTTCATGAACCATTCATATGCAGAGCATGAAGTTACATTTGCTGTCTGTACACCAGGCCGTGTGTTGATATGTGCCAGTGATGACAGAACATGTGCCCAGCTTAAGGAATATATCCAAAAAGGAGCAGAACACCTTCTGAATCGCCTTTATTCACGCACTGTTGGAAAAGAAGATCCTCAGACTGATCTACTGAAGCTCGACAAAGGCTGGGCAAAGAAGGATTCTGTTAGGAGCAAAGGGAAGAAAACCAAAACCAACTCAAAAAAACCAACAAAGATCGAGAGACCGTCAAGAGTCTCTCAGATGCAGAGGCAGGAAGATGGAGCTGAAAAGGACCTCATTGGGAACAGTGAAGATGAAGGAGGGTTGGCTGAAGAGGATGAGGAAGAAGAAGAGATTCTTCTTGATCTTTCTTCTGATGACTACTATGGCATTCTTAAAGAGCCATTGACTGTCATTCACCCACTGAAGGGATGCAGTGACCCCTACAGTTTGACACGGGTGTTGCATGAGGTTGACCCCATGTTTGTTGTTTTGTATGATGCAGAACTCAGTTTTGTGCGGCAGCTTGAAATTTATAAAGCCAGCAGGCCAGGAAAACCTCTTCGGTGTGTATATTGGCATGGAGCAAATGTATATTTCAAGAAACTCAAATTTCACTACTGCTCAAAAGTTTGGGGTCGGTAAGGTTTTTAAAATGCTTTTGAAATAATATATGCTCGCCAAGGCTGCATCATTTGATAAAAAATAAAGTAAAAAGGTAACATTGTGACATATTATTGCAATTTAAAATAATTGTTTTCTATTGTAATATATTTTAAATTGCAAAATGTTGTTATGCCAAAGATTAACTTTCAGCAGCCATTACTTCAGTTTTCAGTGTCATATGATCCTTCAAAAATAATTCTATTATGTTGCTTTGGTGCTCTAGAAATATTTTTTTTATTATTATCAATGTTGAAAATGTGATGTTGTGATACTTAATATTTTGTGGAGGAAACCGTGATGCAACATTTTTTGTCAAGATTCTTTGATGAATAGAAGGTTAAAAAAACAGCATTATTAAAACAATATTTTGTTGTAGCAGTATGAATGTCTTGACTGTGATCCAATAAGCAAGTATTAATTTCTAATTTAAAAAAAAATCATAATTACCAAACGTTTGAATGGTATTGTATTCATTACAGTATATAGTTTTATTTTAGACAATTTAAATGTATTTTAGACAATATATTTTGCCATATTTACATTTAATATAAAATATTTAGCTTTCCTGATTGTTTTCCCCCTTATGTTTAGTGTGTATTTTCTTATATATGGAGGCTCGACAGAAGAACAGAGGTACCTTACAGTCTTGAGCAAAGAGAAACAAGCATTCGAGTACCTCATAAGGTTAGCTCAATATTTCATTCATTGCATTCATTCAGTTGCATTCATCTTTTTGTGACCGTGTTTATCTTAAAAGCTGTTTTTTCTTTTTAAAATAGGGAAAAGGCCAGCATGGTTGTGCCAGAAGAGAGAGAGGGTAGGGAAGACACCAACCTAGATCTTGTCCGCAGTCATGAACCTGCCAGTGCCGCCACCAGCACCCGCAAAGCAGGTAAACCCTGAATTAGTCATAAAATATGGTTTTGTCAGTTCAACATGTGATGTGCTGAAAAATGGTTTGTATGTTCAATTAGGGGGTCGTCAAGAGGTTAAAGAGCCTCAGCGAATCATAGTTGACATGCGGGAGTTTCGCAGTGAGCTTCCTTCCCTTCTGCATCAACGGGGTCTCGACATTGATCCAGTCACCTTAGAGGTTGGCGACTACATATTGACTTCTGAGATCTGCGTAGAGCGCAAAAGTATCAGCGACCTCATTGGTTCCCTACAGAGTGGGCGTCTCTACACACAGTGCCTCTCTATGACTCGATTCTATCGCCGTCCCGTGCTGCTTATCGAGTTTGACCCCGCAAAGCCTTTCTCCCTGGTGGCCCGCAGTGACTTTCGTCAGGAGATCTCTGCTAGTGACGTCACCTCCAAACTGACCCTCCTCACCCTCCATTTCCCCCGCCTGAGGCTGCTCTGGTGCCCGTCTCCCTATATGACAGCAGAGCTGTTTCAGGAGCTCAAACACAGACGAGCCCGCAAGCGACTCTAAGCGTGGCAGAGCCCGGCAGGACAGCGACAGGCCATGGCCACAGTCATGGCCGTATACTGCCGAATCCGAGGGGACCCGTGATGGAATCAGACCAGCCCCTGTACAACCTTAACCGGGATGAACCTTAGCCTGAATCTTTCAGGTTGGCTCCGCATAATGCCTGGAGGTCACAAATGTTGAAAGACAAACTTCAAAGAGCCACACAGCGCGTCGCCCCAACCCTGCTTCCTGTCTGACCTGATCTTCTAACTTCGTCAGGAAAACGTCAGTGAGATATTGGGCAGTAGCAGCAACGCCAGGCACCTTTATGAATTCCTACACAATCCGACGAACGAGTAGTGCCTGTTCAGAAAAACAAGTAGATATCGTAAAGAGAGCAAAGATATTTCACTTGTCCTCTCGGTTGGTACTTGTGCCTTGTCCCCCGGGATGGTATTATATCACTGTAAGGAGCGTGTTGTATGACGTGAAGATCCTGCGGTGCTTTCTGAGCTTTCCCTGGACTCGTGTATGTTACGCAGAGAAATCAGACAAACATTTTCTATTTTAATGACTTAAGAGTTAGTCGCACCCATACATGAGAGGAAAGTGTGACGCCTCATGTAGTTACATAGAGTAGTCTTGACCTATATCATACTTGTTTGGGTAAGGAGTCGACATGTACTGAAGCGCGAACCTTTGACTGTTAGGAGTGCGATGAGAAGAGAGAGCGGGATGACGTCTGTGGTGAGCGTGGCATGTGTCGGCCCCACCCGTCCACTCCATTCGAAAAAATGTTACACTTTGTCATGCTAACAGAGAGTAGAGAAGTGTGCTTAGTTATTCAGACGAAGTCGAACGTAATATAGAGGTCGACCAGAGGAGATCTCAACATAAATAAATGGTACAGTCATTAGATACTCAAACGATGCCTGACTGTATGTCAACGAGGGAAAAAAGCGATGGACAATTGGCACACAGAGTGACTTTTATGTACGAGTGCGAAGAGATAATGACTCCACCTTTTTCCATAAATGATAAGTTGAAAATAGGTGGACTGAGAGTAAAGGACGACTATATTCTAATATCTATGGGAGGTTAACATACCAATAAACAATATTGATGAAGAAAAAAAACAAGAAAAATTACATGATTTAGTGTAAAATATGCAAGTTACACTAGCGCCCCCTGCTGGTGACCGGCCTATATCACCTCTGTGTGCGTCACTGAGTTCAGACGAACAGCGGCCATCTTACTTCCTCAAAAAAAAAAACTTCAGTCCCAAAGAAAAACAGAATCAATCCCTGGATACATGGGTGACCACATCAAGGACAGTTATGGAGCATTAAACCAAGGGGCTACGACAAGCAAGCTAGACACAGCTATAGGAAACAGGGTAACTTAAGAAGCGACATTATATATGACAGTAAGTGATTTAATGTGTAGCCCTGGAGTTCTCGTGCTAGCCTGTTTGCGCATGTGAGGATTGAGCCATTGACAAATACGGAGCATGATTGTCATGTACACTCGAGATATACACGCTAAGATAAAAACATAAACACGACATATTGAATATTCTTGGCCGAGCTTTACATAACATATGCCGCGAAATGTTATTTACTGTTGGCAACTAGCATGCTAAGTTAGAGTATTGTCTGTAAACATTGAGTTGTGATGTTTGTAGATCAACACTGCAGTTTCACATGATGCTTTTGGTAAAACTGGGGTTTACATGGTGAGCCCCTCAGTGGTAGATACTGTAGGCCCCGGAGGAAAGGTCTGTTGATGATTTAGTCTTCTGCATGGCAGAAAGGTTCAACACACTGGAAGTTTTTGCATCCTGTTTGTTTCTTATTGACTCTCCTGGTGAAACTGAAACTCCATGTGAATGAGAGTAAACAATTGAATAGATCTGCAGTCTTCAGACAACTCGTGAGTCATACACCGGTGTCATTGCATATGGGAAGCTCATAGACTAGACTCCTGGCATCTCCACTGCAAGTCATGAATGTCTGAAATCAAATTCTGTAGTGCTTGTATGCTAAATTTGTGCTCTGTGGTGTGTTTTTGATTTGAAATGTAAAGTTAGCAACCAATTCAAGAATTCACCTGCTATTATTTGCTTGATTTGTTGGTTCACGCAAATGTAGTTTTTATCCACATGTCTAGATTTTTTATAAATACAGATCAATAATTTTTTATCAAGTGTATCCTGTATTCTCAGCTGTTGACTATGATACCTAAGTTTTAATTACTTAACCAGGGGTTTTCAACCTTTTTCAGACAAGGGACCCCTAGGAGAGACATACTGTAGAAAAAAAGTGAGTGTTGCCTGGCCAGTAATAGTGTTTAGTACCATATTATTGTACCATTATGTTTATTGTGTAGGACACATTTAGCTCAGTGTTGTTATCATTAATTAAAACTACTCAAACTCACTTGTTAATTGAAATAAAGCTGAATATAATATGAAATATAATATGAATATCTCATAAATTAAAAGAGCTGGCATAGGAAAGTCAGAAGAAAGAAATGGAAACTAACTGAAATAAAAGTGCTAAAATGACGAAAATTAGAACTGAAGTAAAAATAAAGCTAGAAAGTAATAAAAATGACAACAGCACATAACAAAATTACCAAAACTTAAAATGAAAACTAAACATATAAAAGCAAAAGCTAAGTCAAGATATTAATTTTACTTGATAAATAATACTAAAATAAGACTGATTTTTTTTAGCTGTACTTTAGATTCTTAACTTTTACTTTGTTTTGGGAACTTTTTTTAATTCAAATTTTTTTTTATAACACTAGCAGACCATTGTGTTGTACCACTGTGGACCCCTTGTTAAAGACTCCTAGTTTACATCATGTCTTTTGATAAATTTCACTTGACTTTAGGATGTACACTTTGGCAACTACATTAAAATGCACAATTTGTACATATCTATGCAGCTGGGACATTTCGTAACACATTTTTTAGTGTACATACATAGACATTTTAATAAACCCCTTCATGAAATTATTAATGGACCATTCGTAAAAAGTGAATCTTAAAGTTTGTCATTAACCCTCTGAGGAAGTTGAGCACATGTGCTGGGCTGGAGTAAACTAAACATTTATCTTGTGCCAGGCTGCCAGCCCACCTTGTTACTCTCCTTTGATGAACACATGGAAATCATTGCTTGTGTTTCCAGCACAACACATGAAAAGGATCAAACATCTGGGTTTGCTTTTTAATTGGAGTTTGATATTTTCCAGAGTATTTAGTTATGGCTCATAGAAAGCTGTCTCAGCAGAATCAGGTTCAGACCCCTGACATTAAAGCCACTTAAGACAGATTAAATGTTGTTGGCCACTGTGAAGGAGAAGCTATTGTGTTAGTAGGCTGAATAGAGAACTAGAGCTTGAGGGCACACCTTTCTAAAGGAAAACCATGAGTGTTGTAACTTCCTTACTAGAACAATGCTTATTGCAACAGATATGAAACAAGAACTAGTTTAGTTATTAAAATCACTTTGTGGCTGATTGAAATTTGATCAGTATATTGGTTCAATTAAAAATAATCAAAGTATGATATGTTTCATTGTTGTTTTTAACAGTGTTGTTGAACAGTGTTCCTGATATTTTACACCGGTAATCCTGTAAAATATAATCCATTTTAAGCTCAAATGTAATCCCTGAAATGAAATGATGAGTTGTAGCAATGCCAGCTTGAGTTTGAATGCAGTTTTTTGGTTTGTAATTTTTGAATGGTAGTTATTATTCATTGAAAACTCGCCAAACCCAAGAATTCCGCTCATCTTTGGAACACAAATGAAGATATTTTGAATGTTCTCTCATCATTTTTGCCCTTTCATTGACAGTACACTCAACCAAAATTTCCAAGTAGGGGTGTGTGATATGTATTGTCTGCAGTATTATCGTAATTGTTGTTTTAACAATATATGAGCTAACATTATCAATTGTCACTCACTTTGCAAAAAAAAAAACGTCTTGAAAGTCCTAAAGCATTTACTGTGTGATGAAGCCTGTTAGAATGTCCCTATATAATTAAAGTTATGAAAAAAGATTTTTTTTTTAATATTTCTATAGTTATGTAATATCACACAAGCAACAGTACCATTTTCCTAAATATTAACGTGCGTTTGATCGCATATGAGATTTTTAATTTTGTACAACAGTTCAACAAGTTGTGAATATTGAATGAGTTACATTTTAGGCACAATATTGTCTTCTTTTTTTTTTTCGATAATAGTTCCAAACAAAGCTAGAGCAGAACATTTGTGTGTCTCAGAGCAACACTGCAATGTTTCTTTCCTGAATTAATCTGTTTTTGAAGGAATCATTTGAGTCAATGATTCAATGATCCATTCATCAGCCCAACAGTCTTTTTTTTCTTGCTTCTAAATCAATCAGCTGGTTTGAACAAATCATTTGAATGAACGATTCACTTGCTGCCTCCTACTGGCGGTTTTAGTGTCATTTTTATTTATCCATGGAAGCCTAAACCTATGGAAGCCCGTTTCTGCCACTGAATAAAAAATTCAAAAAGGTTATTTCAACTGTTTATCTCGCAATTATGACTTTATAACACGCAGTTGTGAGTTAAAGTCCAATTTTGAAGGGGGGGGGGGACTGATATGTTCTCAGAATTGTGAGTTTATATCTCATAATTATGACTTTTTAACTCGCAATTGCGAGTTTATATCATGCAATTCTGAGAAAAAAAAGTCAGAATTGCGAGTTTGTACCACGCAATTATGAGAAAAAAAATTTGGATTGTGAGATAAAAAGTCACAATTACCTTTTTTATTTTTTATTCAGTGGTGAAAACTGACTTCCATATAAACCAGCCAAGGTACCTAGCACAAAATCACACTCATCGGGAAAAAAAAATAATCCTGATAAATATTGAGATATTGTTTTTTGTCATTATCACACAGCCATATTTCCAAGCTTCAAATAGTTTATATAGACACTGTTGAAGTAATCCATATCAATTGAGTGGTTTAATCCAAGTCGTCTGAAGAGACATGATCGCTTTATAAGATGTAATTTAGGCTTTGATCAATGCACATACATAGAGCTCATCAAATATGGTAAACACAGAAGATCCAGTGTAATTTTTTGATGCGCAACATCCATTGAGATTTGTTCTCCATGTCAAACATATATGGTTGAGCGATGTCTATATGTACGTTTTGAAGCATGGAAATTTTGGTTGCGTGAGCAAAAATTACGAGAGAATAATATTACAAATATCTTCATTTGTGTTCTGAAGATGAATGAAAATCTGGAATGACTTGAGAGTGAGTAATGATAACAGAACTTTCATTTTAGGGAGAACTGTCCCTTTAAGTAACTACTCTTTGGCATCTCCTGACGTCAACATGAAGGCTGGTCATTTCTCAGTGAGGTGCCATTAGTTTACCTGCTTAGTTTTGAGCAAACCTCTCTAGATCTTGCCCAGTCATTCTTGCTTGTTTTTTCTCTCGCTCCTTATTAAGACATGTTGATGTTTACTCTAATTGCCTTCAATAACTTAACTGAATTGATTGTGATAGATATCATATTGTGATAGAGGCATGCCAGAAACAGCAGACCACAGAAGCAGCACAGCGGCAGCCCCTCTGTTTTTCTTATGTAAGATATACATTGTTATTGTAACTATCCTTATAATGGAGAGATGTACATGCATCTCATAGATCACTGTACCACCTATTTAATGTGGTGTAAGCCAGTGGACTGTTTGAATGTTATTCTTTGACGCGGTGGATCCACATCAGACGGCAGTCTTCAGCTTTGTATAATGGCCTGGACTGTACAGTATTTGGTGGATGACATGTGTCTGGAGTGTTGACTTTTGTACAGTGTCATAACTGAAGTGTTGTTATTGAATATATTTAATATTTTTATATAAATTTTGCCTTGGCAATTTCACAGTTTGTGGTCAGCTTGTTGCTTCGTATTGCATCACCATTGCTTGTGGCAGTGAGTATGCCACAGATTGAGCTAATTGCATACAAATATTCACATGTGTGACATTAAATCATATGCTCCATAAATTCGTCCTTCCATAGAGTATACATTTCTAAATAACAAATGTAAATAAAGATAAGTAGCTACACGCATAACAATATTTAGTATGTCATTGCAAATGAACATCAACTTAAGATACTGACAGGGAAATAGTTAATAAATTAGAGATTATCATTATAGTTTAGTTTATCCAAATTAATCTAAAACGAAACATTTTGAATCTGTTTGCCAACAGAGGCTGTTTAGGCAAAAGGATTGTTCTTCTAATTGAAAAAACAAACACTTCTGAGATTGCAAAGAGATCAAATACATTTAATATATTAAAACACACACACACACATTTAGCACTATACAAGTACAATGTTTCCCACAGACTTACACTCAATGTGTAGCGGCACTTCCCCGAGGGAAATATAGGCTATATATAAAACAGCAAACGGGATTATTGAAAATTCACATTCATTCTCTGCCATCAGGAGGCGCTTTAGGAGCGGCAGAAATAGCGGTTTCCCCGGTAACAGCTGTAATCAAAACAGCGCTGCGCTCATGAACGCTACTTTATCAGCATTATAGGAAAGATTCAATGAAAATTACATTGAAACTTTTCTAAAGATAGCCCTTCTAAGATACATTCATATAAAAACACCCGCGCCGCATTTTGACTTTGAAACGTGCAGAGCTAAGATAAGCGATTAACTGTGATTCATTTGATTGACTAATCAGCATTTTTTTTATTAAGAGACTAAGTTGAATAAAAGTTTACTTTGTTGTCAAAAATTGTATAAAAACTTTTTTTTACCTTTTAGTAGACGATTAACCGCGAGCCATTTGAAAATCGATTCAAATATGTGACTATTCAAATCGGTTGAGATGCAAAAAACCAAATCGCGATTCAGTTAGGGGTAGGAGTTTATATGAATGTATGTCTGAGGGGAACTTACTGTCTTTAGAAAAGTTTTGATGGTATTTTTTCTATTCATCTTGCCTCTGTATAATGCATATTAAAGTTCATAAGTGCAGCGCTGCTTTGTTTACAGCGGAAACCAAGGAAACGCTTTAAGCGCCACCTGCTGGCAGAGAGTGAATCTGCATCTCATTCAGCTCGTCTGCTGTTTGTTTCATGCAGATATTTTTATGAGTATAGTTTCACGCCGATATTTTTTATGTATAGTTTCACAAAACTGAAGTCAAACCATTCCTTTTTTGCTTCAAATTTCGAAATTATACTCTAAAAACTGCTCATGTTGCATGTATGCAGCATCTTTGTTTGGATCATGATTAAAATGCAGTGGTTGCCTCTAATTTTAAATGGAAAGAGCACAGACAAAGCCTTATTTTGTTTATATGAAGAGATTTCTTTAATTTGTGTTACTTATTTAATGATTTGGAGCTTGTTTTAAAATTTCAATGTAGTTTTGTTATTTACATTATATTTACATTTAGTAATTTAGCAGACACTTTTATCCAAAACAACTTACAAATGAGGACAATAGAAGCAATCAAAACCAACAAAAGAGCAATAATATGCAAGTGCTATATTATTATAGTGTTATTTCAATTTCACAAAGAAACATGCAGCATTTTGTCCAAGCAATAATAAAAGGACACATTTAATTTATAATATATCTTAAATCACATTTTGTTAAAAAAATCGTGAATCGAATCGTGAGTTGAGCGAATCGTTACATCCCTACCTTTTACGCTTACATTTTAATATGTAATCTTAAACTTTTCAGTGTATGCAAGTTTACGTTTGACCCTGTCCTGTATGAGTGATCGCTAAACAGTGTACTGCTGAGAGAGGCAGAGCTCCAGCAGCTTGAGTTTATTTGTGTGGGAGGCGGCTGTATCCTAGCAACAGTGACTATGAAGGACTAATAGCAGACTTCATTGCACAGTGTGCACACTGCCCTTCAAAACATAAACATTTGTGCATTGTGTTGACTATCAACCAAAAGATCTTATAGTGTAGAGAATGTTAGAAATTCAAAAATAAAGAGGATGAGTAGATGACATTTGCTGGTGTGTTATGTAAGAATACATTATGAGGCTTGGCCTGGTAGTATTGCTGCATGCTTTTGTGCACGAGTGTTTGTTTGCAGTATGTTATGTTCAAATCCCTGATTGGTTATCTTGGTTTGGGCCATTGCTCATTATGGATACTTAGGATAAGACAAAGATAGAAATGAGTGCTTGAAGCTCGGGTACAAACAGTATATTCTAGTACAAAACACTACAGAAATTGAAAAAGAATCATTTTCACTGTGTGAATGAAATACATTGATGATTGGTGTTTTTAAACTACTATTGTTCAGTTTACAAGTTACATGTTCTGTTTAGAGCAGTGAGTGATTTTCTATTTTTTTTAAACCAAAACTGAATGTGTTTAGGTGAATACTGACCAAGACAGGCATTTTGTCACAACTTTGTGTGTTTTTGACCGTTTAAACATGATAAACTGAGAAGTCAGTTCAGGACTGCACACTGATTGTGCTCTTTTTTTTATGGATTATTGAGCTTAATAACCAGGGGTGCACATAAGTTTCATGAGAGAACCTGGAGATTTGGTTTGGTGCTCACACTGCACATACAGTATAGGTGTGCCTATGACCAAATAACTCTTAAACAAAATAAGATAGTAATAAGAATATTCTTGCACTTTATTTTAGTTTTTAAAAAAATCAAATAATAAACAAAATAATAAAGTGTGATAATACTATTATATTTTTAAATAAATAGTGCACCACTTTATGTGCACCGCACTTTACTTCCTCATTCATACATGTTTCTTTATCACTCAGTTGTGTCACTCTAACTTTAGGTAGTACTAGTATGACACTTTTTGCAGTTATTATGTGTTTAAATGGCAAATTATGCAGGTATGCAAAAAATGTAACATTTTGTTAATTTTGCATCATATTCAGCGATCAAAGAATCGCAAAAACCTGGAGGGACTGGTTAATAAGTAGACGCTGCTAATGTTGTCTTCACTCTGAGGTAATATCAGACCATGCAGTTTTCTTCCAATACTGTCCATCTCCATATCAAAACATGCTTTGGGATCTTTAATAGGTCAGAGACCGCATGTCCCACAATGTTGTACTCAACTATTTTTGTGTAAATGGCCTGAGTCATTGATAACTCAGTACAAACAGCTGGAATTTGCATTTAAAAACCTGCCCTTTCCTTTGAAATGCTGAATCCAATGTTACAGGCAGCTAAAAGCTAAACCTTTTTTCCCCCGGGGGGCAGGATGGGGTGTGGGGTGGCTCAGAGGGGGTTGAATACCACAGGAAGAGGGGGAAAAAATCCATTCTATTTTTTATTTTTTTTTGGAAGCAGAATGTGATGTTTTATTTGTTTTAAGTTAGGAAACCAAATCCATCATTGTCAAAATAGAGTTTGTTAGTTAAACAAAATCCATCACTGTCCACTTGTGCTGAAATATTTCTACATTTTGTTTGAGATCAGTTGCTGAATTGAAAATGTGTAAAATTAGCAACAGAAAAATTAGCCTCTCTGTTCCCATGTGACAGGAGGTTTTGAAAGGCGAGTGTTTCATGGGAATGAATGATTGTGGTTTATGCTGATGTGGTCATAGTGTGTTCTAGCATTTTACAGCACCATGGTGAGCGCTGTGTTTATATCTTTATTGGTTTCACATCTAAACCACTGGGATGATGTAAAGTTGAGTAATGACAGGCTAGCAAACACGACGTCTATTCATTCACCGTCTGTGGAAAGGCTTGTTTTTATTATTTGTTTGTGCTTTGATAGCTGTGCAACAGCAGCAACTGTACATGCCATAGATTCAGTACATCCTGTGTTTTTGGTGGTTTTGCATGGCTAAAGTGATATTGCAGACCCTACCACATCCATGACCTATTACATCATTCCCAAACTCCCCATTTCACTTATGATTTCAAGAATTGCTAATACACAGTCTGCCAGCCTTGGACCAAATTCATTTGATGTTTGCTTTTTTTTTTCACCTGAATCTATACCGACTTTGTCTTTTGCAGAAACTGTGAGGAGCTTCCTGTGACCATATCGTCTCCTGATCCCCAGCAAACCCTTGACTCCTCACTGAGGAGACATGGAGGTCCAGGGGGATGCTGGGATTGGGGGTTTGTTGGCGCCCAGCCCACAGAGTGAGGCTGTAACCCATGAAATGGGTGAACTGTCCCTGCACCCAAGCCAGAGGCTGCCCCCCCTCAACGAGCGCAAAAATGGTATGTCACTTGCTATGATGCTTAGGGGTGTAACGATATACCAATGCCACGGTTGGGATCATATCATGGTTTATGAGCCACGGTTCGGTTCTATTCTGTTTGCTGTGGGGGTAGGGTTCATGGCATGACACCAGCAATGCTAAAGAACTCTAGTTTTACTTTTAACTCAATAATAATAACAATAATTACTCTCTGGTAGTTCATGTTAATTAATGCATAAACAAACAAGACTTTAAAATGTGTTGCTTTCTTAAGTGTTACCTAAAAATCTATTGCCTTAAAATTTTTTAAATAAAATTAAATAATGCCTAAATAATGCAAACAAGTCATCTGACATCATTACTTAGGCTACATATAAAAATGCATGTGCCGTGAATAAATAAAATGGAATAGCCGGTAGGCTTGCCGCGATAGACGGTGCTGACGGTGATACCGTTGTTAAGCCGCAACACCGGTTACGTCACTTGCCCACCGCGGCACTGACCCCCACCTTCGTTTTGATTTTTTATAGTAATAAAAATAATTTAGTTCAGTAAAAGAACAGACACTACAATTAAAAACTGAACGCGGCTGCTCAATGCAGCGTGCCGAACGACAGACGCATAGATCAGATTTCATTTCTCCAGTGAGGAGAGCTGACTGACAAGCTGACTGAGGTGGGGTGAGACAGACAAGACGATCGTGGATGATTTAGTTTCGAAACGAAATGCAAAAGCGCCTGTTTGGCAGTATTTTGGATTTTGAAAACCCTGTTGACTTTTGCCGTTTATCTAAGGTATTTTGGAAGTTTTTTTAAACTTTAGTTTCTTATTTATTTGTTTCCACAGTGTTTGCTGATTACTTTATTTAAACTTTGTGTTTTATTTATTTTATTTTACATCAAGGTGTTTATGCCGTGCCTCCAAGCTTTTTTATTCGTTTTGCTAATAAACGTTCTACATTCTTATTTATTTGGTTATATATATTACATGTTTACTTGTTTCCAGTTTTGTACATATAAACTTTATGTAAGTTATTTGTTATTTTATATTAGGCATAGCCTGCCCTATAGCATGGTGTATTTTTATTTGTTTTGTTAATAAAAGTTCTATGTTTTATATATAAGCTAAAGTGAGTTTGACGTTGTATTTTGTTGTTGCATTCAAGCAATTGACGCCGAATTGCCGCTAATTGAAAGTGAAAGTAAACTTTTTTTAATCAATGGGATTTAATTCATCAGATTTATCTCATATAGGATACACTTCGTTATTTATATCACATATCCCTAATATTACGATAATATTATTTCAGCATAAAATGACCCGAATGCACAAGTGACAGTGTCTGTGCTGCTCTGAATGTGTAACTAACCTATTGTTGTTGACACGTTCACGCAACAATGTGCAAAAACACGGCAACTAAACTCACAGCGTTTTATTATAATAGTGATCTCATTATAATGTTATGTATATGCCAATCCCAATCCCAGTCATAGTTATTAATATTCTGCATTGTTGTTTGTGCTGCTCGTCACCATAGACCTACAATGAAAAGCGCTTTACTGCAGCGTAACTCAACCAAATGCATCTTATAGGAGATATGCATGTGTATATGTATATATATATTACGCATATATTTATTATATACAAAATATTGCAACTTACAGTTCCAAAAAAAGTTTGTGAGTGGCTGAACAAGCAAACTTGACTGTCATGAAGATATAACTCTGTGGATGCATTCTTTCCATAACAACATGCTGAAACATGGCCTATTCTTTTACAGTCGTGTTCTCATTATAATTTTATGTAGCCTATATGACAGATTTGTTCTGCACATGTAGCCCTTAATGGTACCTTCCCTTTCAAAGTGATTCAAGCAATTCAAAACCATCATGACTGTACGCGTTTGAAGTGTCAGCAGGGGGAGGGGTAACGTTAGGCTAAAAGTGTATCGCGGTACGTACCTTGGGTGTTGTATCACGGTTTTTCGGTTCAGTTTGAATATCGTTACACCCTTACTGATGCTGAATAGTAATTGATGGATTTGAGTCATTTAAATGAATTAGTGATGCACAATATATCATTACCATCAGGTATTGACTATTATTGAATAGATATTGGCTGATATTGGATATTTCATTGTGCATGATGATTTTAACTTTTAGATTACCATCATCTAACACTCATATAAAGTTTAAATCCTAATTCTCATTAAAAATCAAAGTGTTAATGCCTAAATACTTTCACTTGTCTAAATTCACTTTATTGTTTAATTTAATACACTTATTCATAAGTATGGGGTCGGTAGGATTTTTAAATGTTTTTAAAATGTCTCTTATGCTTACCCAGTCTGCATTTATTTGATCATACAGTAAAACCAACCATATTGTGAAATATTATTATAATTTAAAAACCTTTCTATTTTAGTTATTAAAAAAAAAATGAAATGTCCCAATCTTTCCGAATCGTAATTTATCACGTGAAAATGTTTGTTCCTCTTAATTTCTCGTGATACCTTTTCAGTGATCTTTGATGAATAGAAAGTTCCAATGAGCAGCTTATTTAAATATTAATCTTTTGTAATAATAAATGTGTTACGGTCACTTTTTTTTCAGTTTAAAGGGTCATATGATGTGGCTAAAAAAACATTAGTTTGTTATTTGGGGATAATGAATTCTTATGCGGTTTAAGTTCAAAACCCATATTTTCCACATACTGTACATTATTGTTTCTCTTCTATCCCCCGCCTTTGAAACTGTTGCATTTTTTACAAAGCCAGCTATCCAGTGTGTAGCGAATCAGCTCATGGGGAAATATGAATAATTAACCATAACTAGTTATAATTAACTATTCTTATTTTAGATCCGCTGTAGATATTTAACTGACCACTCAGGGTCAACTGTCTTGTCATTTCTAAGAACGTTAATTTCCTGGTTAAAAGAAATAACCTTCTTACTGTACAATTCTAAAAGTTTGTAACGTAAATCTGCATGATATTGACTCCGGTTATGAGCAACCACTGAACACGTCAAGTGTGATACAAGTAAAGTTTTATTAACTACATAAACCCTAAACTAGTCCTAACATCACTCATCAAACATTAAGCTGGTCTAACATACACATACACACACACACACATACAGTTGGTATAGGAAAGGGTTAAAGTTTAACTCAGCATAGAAAGAGGCATAAAGAATGAATTTTATGGAACACTTTGCATGTATATTCAACAGATCCAAGCCTTAAGGGATACGTCAGATTCTGAGTTCAAAAACACCTTTGTAAAAAGGTGCAAATAATACCTAATGTATCAATTAATAAAACTAAATTTGAATACTTGCACGTCTCGTCTGTCTGAAAGAGATTCCTGATGCAAATCTTAAAGCTTCCCGTTGATCTTTGCTGAATTCGGGTCGATGAAAAGAACCAGTTTGAGTCAGTGTCACTTGATGAATGGAAAGGACTAGGCCGAAGAAAGGCCTGGCACAAATGCTTTGGTATCCTGAAGCGTTTTCTCACATTTTCTTAGCTTCTGACCGAACCACCGACTGGGCGGGTCACATGGAGTGTGGCCTTTTAAAACCTGCAAAGATTCACCACTCGCAAGATGGGTTTGTCCAATGAGGAAGATGGAATTTACGAGCGGGAGGTGGCAATTGCTGGAGAGCTTTATGACCCTTTGTCTCTAAGCATGGTATTTTTCATATGTAATTCGCTTGGGTGTAGAGACACAAATTAGTAAAGATCCTTAGAACATCAATATGTTGCATAGGTATCAGCATATAATATACACGCTTGTTTCGATCATAAGAAGGCGAATTCATAGATACTAGACTGGTAGAGTTACTTATATGAATGAGGTTCTCGTAACATGAATAAAATAGTCCCTATAATCAACAGATTAAATCAACACACAATAAGATACACCCATGCCTGAAGAAAATGGTGTTCATTCACAGAGTTGTTCCTATGATAATTGTAGAACATTCAATTCTACGTTGCGTTTTAGTCCTGGGGACCAGACTTGGTTATCCTACTCACATTCCTTTAGGCGATAAAACCAGTGATATCATGATTAGTCGTCATGGTGACCAAGGCCTTTCTGCTGCCTTTTCTGAGGTGTAGTGCACTTCGGGGGAATGGTCCATAACCCTCGTAATTGCCATTTTGTTAGGAGGGGAAGTTAGATATTCTTTGTTAATATACAAAGCTTTTGTGTGTCGGATTGTCCCAAATTGCCTACAGTGCGTTGTGATGGCCTAATACCTCAAAAGCGGTGCAGAATGTTACGCCCTACCATACTCGGATGCCCTGTCTTGCTGGAGCGACGAGACAAAAACATTATAAACCCATTATAAACTAGGCATTTGTTGCATCCAGTGGGGACATAATTATTGATTATAATGACTTATACTGTCCTTTTTACATGTTGCGTTGCATCGCGCCACATAAACATAAAACTATGTCTGCATTTGTGATTGGAGAAATGACAAACAGCAAGCCTACTCTACACTGCTCAAAACTCGCTTGAATCATCAGTGGCAATCTTTAAATATAAAAAAACGTACTTACAGTATTTGAGTCAGAACAGCCAGCATTGTAGTCTACTCCCAGGATCAGGAAACAGTCCTCCTACAATGTGATGCACACATCTGGATATTTGGGTGAAACTGTTCTGGAACAGTGTTGTAAATACAAATTAACCACTGATTTCTAGTTGTGTCTTATTTTGGAAGGCCAAACAAAGTATTTCGCTTTCACAACGAAACCTGCGTCACACCCCCCCCCCGAAGGGGCCTAGAGTGAGCAGGAGTGGGCGGGCTAAGTGAGCGGCGGCGGTCTGTCGGCGGTCTTGCACAACCACATGTGACGGCTCCAGGCTGGACTCCGCTTCGTCCACGTGAAAGCCGATCTGGCGATCCACAGAGCAAAGTTGATGTATTTCATTAGCGACCAGCACGGATCAGCTCCAGACATTACGAAGCGGATATCGTCCTCTTTTGGAAAAACAAACAAAGTAGTTTCGCTTTCACAACGAAACACAGCACCTTCACGACATGACAGCGGCGGCAGCAACAATACTACAGCAAGAATAAAAGTTACGCCTTCTTTCTTTGCGTGAACATTTGTGCAGTGTTATGCAAATCTTCCCACATCATGATGTAGACATGTAGGGGCGTGTTAGAACGAGCCGTTTTAGGTAGGCGTGGTTGACTCTTAACTTTTATAAAGAATATCTCTTTGCATTTGAGACTTTAGTCTTTGCAACTGTACAGATCTTCTTTATGCACCAAGAGCTTGTAACACTTCAAAGAGAAAGGAAAAATTTAAATTGCACCATATGACCCCTTTAATACATCCTTGCTGAATAAAAGTATTTTACTGGCCCCAAACTGTTATACAGTACTGTAGACAAAATAGTCTAGCATTTTTTGACAATAATGTGAATATAACAGTCAGCCAGTGAAGATGCTAGACTAGTAGTTAACCGACAGGTCAGAAAAGTATATGAAATAGTTTATGCTTGATACATCTGATGTGAGAAACGGCTGGCTTCTGAGACTTTGTCTAAAAAGTACAGAGAGGTACTAAGTTGTTTGTCCTTCAACAAAATCCAAAATCGCAGGCGATATCTGATTTAGATGTCCCTCTTGGCTAAATGTTCACCATCAGTAAGATTTCTTTGCCCATTTTTGGTGAATTTATTGAATTTATTATTTAGTGTATTTATTGATTTAAAATTTGCCCATGTTCTGGAATGGTATTTGTTTTGATTGCCCGGTTGTAATCACAGCCTTCATAAATTCAGCTATTTAATTTTGGCCCTCTGAGTTCGCTGCGTAATCACGCCACATCCTGATTAGTTTTTCCTCTATTTCCAGGTGATTAGATAACATTTTATTTCTGTGATTCCTCCAGAATCCTGACATTTCTTTGCCTCTTAGTTTGGGCGCAGTCTTTTGATTGACATGTGAAAGGTCACAGGACAGCGCTGTTTGCATGCGGTGGCTCGCAGCTCTGTGAAGGCTGCTCCTCTAGGTCTCTAGCTATGCTGAGGTCACACCGTCACAGCGAGTGGAAATGTAAACGACTTTGGCCGAGCATGGCCAGTGTCAGTTACTCATCCTCTGGCTGTCTGTCAAACAAGTTGTTTAACTTATTGATGAAGCGGAGGGTTGTTTCAATTGAGAATTTTTTTTTCTTCTTTCTAGTCTCAAATCCACTGATCCATCGTCCATACAGAGAAAGTTCATCGTTCTTCTAAAATATAAAAAGGAGCCCTTTTTAATGATCTAGATATGACCTTCCAATGGCAGGGAGGGGTTAACCATGGCCGGTCTGGTTTTTCTGCTCCCTCCTCTCTGTCTGCTGGTGGAGCAGAGATGTTATCTCCTCTGTGGGAGTCCCAGTTTCACTGGAGCTGCTAACAGTGAATGGATTGCTCTGAAGAACAAGGTCCTTGTGCTTTTTTAACAAAACTCTGGTGCTGTCAGGAGCCCACGTTGAGATACTCTGAGCTTACAGCAGGACGGGCAGACAGCATGGCATGCTTAGGACTGGAGACTCACAACATATGCAGAGGAAACTTCATACCAGGTTCTGCAGCTTGCTGCTCGACTCTGAGAGGTGGATATAATTCTGAGCGGATATAGGTTTAGCTTATTTTAAATAGCTTTTAATGGCTACCTGAAGCTTTGTTTACCAAGCTTAGGTTTAATGGAAATTTGCATGACAGCATTTGGAAAAAGAAAGCTACTATTGTTTGGCTTTTCATGAGAGAGCTATGTGCATTATTCTGTGGATAATCAAGGTAATCTACTGTAAATGGTTGAGATTGTCCATCAGATGCACAACAGGAAGGTCAGTGATTGTTCCATATAATAGCATCTCTCCGTCTGAGCAATAGACACGGCATAGATTGGCACGATACCGATGTATAAAACAACTTATTTTCAAAATAGTCTAGTTAGTTTATAGGTCCTAATGAGGTCCTTTATAATTTGGCTGGTTTCAGGTTCAGCTGAGTCTGGATGCATTTCATAGGGGTTGTTTTACATAAAACGTGTCGCTGAATTGCTGAATGGAACAGAATGCAGAGACTCAAGACTTGATTAAAAAAATTCATGACACTTTGTCTTAAAACACATGGTGAGATGCTCAAAACAACATTAGATGTGATGCTACAGCTATTAAGATGCTGTCTGAATGTCTATGGCTTTAGTGAGGAAGATACAACTTTTTCATGATTTTTACTATGCAAGCAGGTAAAGAACAGCACGCTAAAGGTATCACTGTCAATATTATTAATTTATTTTTATTTTGTTAGTATTATTATTATTAATTATGATTATTTTTATTATTATGTTAACTTTTGTTCAACATTGGGGGGTTTGTAGATTTTTTTTTTTTCTGTAGTTGAAGAAGTATCTTATGCTGCCCATGCTGCTGTATTAGGTCCAAAATACGTAAAAGCCGAACATTTCATTAAATATTGCAAATTTGAATAACTTTTTCTATTTTAATATATTTTAAATGTAAGTTATTCCTGTGATGTCATGCGACTTTTCAGAGTCCAGAAACTTTATTCTCTACTTTTTTGGAATAGGGATGCTTTTTTAGCAGGATTTGTTTTACTAGAAAGTTCAAAAGACAGCATTTATTTGAAATAGAAGATTTTGTAACATTATCATATATTACATTATCAATAGATTACTATTCACTTGGATCATTTAAATGTCCTTGCTGAATTAAAAATAAATAAATACATAAAACTAAATCTTCCGGACCCAAACTTTTGAATGGGCAGTGTCTATACTATAATTAATTAGTAATATACTTAGTTTCTATTTGACTGCCTTATTTAGGGCTGGGTAAAAAATTCGATAATTCGATATTAATCGTTCTCTTTTTGTTTTACGAACGATATAGATTCTTAAAAATCATGAATCGATTAGTGTAGCCTGTTCAGTTAAATTTTTTTACGGAACGTTGAAGGGCACTTCCCATCCAATAAATCGCAATAAGTATTGTGCTTTGGTGCTTTTAATATGAAACAAAGTCTCAGGTTTCAATTTATGTCCATTGTATTGCAGTATTCAAACAATAAATGTCGTTTTGGCGCTGTTTAATGTGGAGTGACAGATCGCTGTAGCGCCTCAGTTCTACAGACGCGGCAGAGCGAGGTGCACGTGAACTGATCATCTCCTCCAAATTTAATACCAGTTTCAGCACAAAATAATCATTACTAAACATCCGATGGTAAGTTAAAAGAAAGAGTACAACTTTACAATCCTTATCCTGTCTCATGTAATCGCTCAATCAGTGTTTCAGCCGCACAAAGACGTCGATATAACATCTTGTAAACAATGTCACGTAACGTCACATTTACCTCAGAAACAAACATATTCGGTGACCATAAACTCATTAGTCAGATAGAAAAATAAACTGTAGAGAGGGGTATTTTGCTAAATATATGCACCATATAACATATTCATTATAATTTTTACTGTTCTTATGTTTAATTAATGTTGGAATAAATCCATCATTTTTTTATGACAGCCACCATTAAAATTTTTATTTATTGAAATTTATTTTATTTTTGAAATTTGTGTCAAAACCCAGCCCTATGCATTATATAATTCTCTGATCCTCACAAATGTTTTAAAGCCACTAAGTCAGTATGTTTGCCATGTTTGAGCAAACTGACTGTCAAAAATCTTTGAAGGATCTGAAAGAGTGTTGAGATCATATCGTCTTAAGTGTCACCAAGATGATATAAGATGTTTTGCTCATCATGTGGAATAACTCGGCCTAAAAAGCTGCAATGTTATGTTGTACAATCAAGGAGACCTAAACGATTTTTTCTTCTGCGCCCAAAGTAAAAGATTAACCTGATTAGTATCAAGGTCAGTGTTGAGTAATGTGTAGTCAGGGCATCAGGAATGCATCTGTAATACAGTAGCAGAGGCCCCGCTATTATCTCCTTCATGGTGCATTCATTCCTCTTCTCAGAGCTGAAGTATGTCCTTTTTTCAGTGTAATATACTTTCCCAGTCTTTCAAAAGTATTTATAATCATTAGTCACTGTTCATACAGTTCCCTTCAGTGCCACAAGTGGTGCAGAAATTGCACACTTCAGCTTAAGCACACAGATTCATAGTGAAAACAATATAATACCAATCATGCGTCTTTAGCACCCTCCAGAGTTTCGTATACTCGACCTCAGCTGACCTTGTTAACAGTAAACTGACTCATACTGGGTAAAAAAAATAAAAAATCAGTCAGATTAAGCCTTTCTGTTTCAGCATTTAATCATGTAGAACATAATTTTATGTTTATGCATTTGACACGGGCAGACTTACAGTAAGTATTTTATCAATATGCATATAATGTATGCAGATGATGTTGATAGTGCCAAGTTGAACTACAAGAACTGAGCATTAAGAACAACAACAACAACAAATTCTCGTCCTGCAGATATTGGCATGTGTGACATGCAGCTGTGTGTTGAACTTGCCATCATACGTTTATAAATTCCCAGCTAATAGAGCTCATGATTCTTGATAAACGTCAGACATTATCATGTTGTCTCTCTGACCAATTTGAGCTGTTTTTATAATCAGCCAAGTAA
This sequence comes from Sinocyclocheilus anophthalmus, assembly GCA_018155175.1. NCBI lineage: Eukaryota > Metazoa > Chordata > Actinopteri > Cypriniformes > Cyprinidae > Sinocyclocheilus > Sinocyclocheilus anophthalmus. The sequence continues at coordinate 129,075 of JADLZN010010512.1, forward strand.
ATCCAGGAGCCTCAGCCAAGACGGCAAAGAAAAATGTCTTGAGAATTTTCCCAGGAAGTCTTCCAAACAGCACTCTTCAAAAGGGTCGCTCAAGAGCCTGTTGTTTAGGTAGCAGGAAGAACTTCTAGTTTTTTTTTAATGGTGGCTCTTATGTATTGCTAGAGAGGAAATGTGTGTGATTTCGATTGTGCTAAAGGTTAGATTTCCCTTTGTTTGTATATGTGTGTGTATGTGTAGGGGGTTGGGGAAAAAATCGATACAGCATAGTATCGCGATATTTTCCGCGGCAATACTGAATCGATACACGGACGCCAAGTATCGATCTTTTATTATATTATTTATTATCAATTTCTTTACAATCCACTATATGGTGGTGTTGAGTTTTTTTTCTGGTGAGGTCAGCTGGGTCACCTTCAGCATGCAGTAAGTTAGTCAAATAAAGAGGGCGGCATCACGGAAAGTTATCAGGAAAGCCCCGTCCGCTTTAAATCGGATGTATGGACTTACTTCGGATTTGTAAACAAGGAGGGGATGTAAGTAGGAATGCACCGAAAATATCGGCTACATATAATTATACTCATAATAATAATATCTCTGGCGCGGAGGGATGGGCGATACCACTTATTTTGTTTTCGATACGATACCGATATTTTTTCAAGGCAGTATCGTCGATATCGTTACCGATTCGATACTTCTGAACTAAAGTTTATGAAATGTATTAAATTATTAAATTAAGAGTAAAATGGGTAATTATAAGCACTTAACTTTGTTTAAAACGCGTTTTAACATTCAATACGCCTTAATAGTAATTTATTAGGTTGTATTTTTGTTTACACATGGTTCAAATATGTTTTTTGTTTACACATGATTCAAACCTATAAATACTACAGTTGAACTATGGTCACTTTAGTAAAACCGTGGTTCATTTTCATTAGGGACTGCCAGTGAATGGCTGTTGCATGCATAAAATGCAAGCTTTTTATTCTGACAGTGTATGATTCTATTAACATTACAGAATAGAACAATCAATATTATCTTTCAACATTCAATTTAAACAACTGTATTGCACAAACTATGTAGGCTACAATATCAGTTTGTTTATTGTGAAATAACTCTGATAAGCATTGTTCAGGGCTGCAGTTCCCAAAAGCTTTAATGCTTTCTAATAATACTTTTGGGAAACGTAGCCCTGTTTGAATGCACTGTCAGAAATGAGTGAACGCTCTCTGTGATGGATTAGTTCATTCTTGCAACATTTGCGTGTTCAGATGAGCAGAAAAATAGTTCTAATCCTAAACAATTACTCGCTAATCAAGGTTATTCGTTCCAAGTCAATGCATTGTAAGAATTCTGTTGTTGTTAAATTACAAAATTTCACTGTTATAAAACACACCTTAGTCCATATTAAGTATCCGATATACGATACTTTAGACTCGATACGCCCATACCTACGCGCCCCGCCCGGCAGTGTTCAACGCGCATGTTTCATTCTCCTTGTCACTGCGCGGTTTGACGCTCCGCTCAATATTTCGATCTATGAACGTGCGTTCCGCTCGTGTACCGCTCATCAGAAAAGCAAAGTCTGCTCAAATAACGCACCGACAGGACATTTCTATTGCATATAGGCCTACTTTTTTCGGGGTTTTGCGTAGTGCTACTGTGCGGTATACATTTTTTGTAGGCTAGTTCAGCTGTACTGGCACGCTTGCGAAAATATGCTACCTTCATTGACGCTATGCCTGCTCATATGCTCTTATTAATCATAGCTTTGTAGGACTATACATAGTAGGATAACTAGTCAAAAACACAACAACACTTATATCTGATTCTGTTACATGAAGTGAATAAAATAATATATTATATTTAATATTAAGTAACACTTTTCAATAATTGGCCTTTGTAATGTTCGTTATGTATGAACTTTTCTGAACGACATGACAATACATTATTACAGTATATTATTCATCTTACTGGTTAGTCCAATGATTACCTGTTATTCATGTGGTTCATGTTAAATTCAAGTGCATTAACTGTTAACACGCCCACTGTTGATTTAATAACTGCTTAGTAAATGTTGAATTAAATGACAAGATGTAAATGCTTAAGAACTATTTTCATCTTATTTCTTAACTAAAGTAGTTAACTAATTAACCTTATTGTAAAGTCTTACCAATATTAATATAAATTCTGTCCAGTTTTATTGTGTTACTTTCAAGTGTGGTTATTTTATTGGCTTGTGTTTTTTAAAAATTCAGTATCGTTAAAATTGAGTTATATTTAAAAAGTCTTCCAAAATTACTTTGTAATGATTATTTATTATTTTATTAAATAATATAAAGCATTTTCAGGTTTCGGTTTTCGGCCAAGTGCATCCAGAATTTTCGATTTCCATTCGCCTAAAAAAAAAAAAAAAAAAAAAAGCAGAATGTTTAATTTTCGATGCTCCCTAGATTTAAGACTACATGTTTTTGTTATTTATTTAATTTAACAGTAATTTACTTTCAAATGCCCCAATTGCTGAAGGGTCTGCACAACTTTTTAGTACAATTTCAAGTTGCACTGTTCAAAATACCTGTTGTAGCACAGCAGTGCATACCTGTTTACATTTAATTATGGTGGACTAGACTAGACTGTAATACAAATAGTTGAGTTTGCCAGGTGCATACAACATTTATGACAGGTTTTCATGAAAGTGTTGGTCAGTTTGTCTGCTTGACAATCCCATTTGGCACTGCAACAATAAAACTGAAGTGAGATAAACTGAGAAATATTTCATTTTAGTTAAAACAGATGTTGTCAAAGTTTTCCTTTGGGGACATAATTTGAAGTTGGAAAAAGGTAATAAATTGCAATATATTGCAGAATATCGCAATATATTTAAAATCACAATAATATTGTATCGTGACACGAGTATCGTGATAATATCGTATCGTGAGGCCTCTGGTGATTCCCACCCCCAATGTGTAGGTGTGTTAATCAGGTGGAAAAGTTCCATTCTGTGTGTAATGTTGACAAGTCTGATCTAGAGGTTGGGTCAAGAACATAACGCTGCTTCTGCTTCTCTCCACCAGTTCTCCAGCTGAGGCTACAGCAGAGACGCACCCGCGAGCAGCTCGTTGATCAGGGCATCATGCCACGTGAGTACAGCGTCTGCCATCTAATACTGCTGTGTGCACCAGCATAGGAGGAAGAGGATGAAAACTGCTAATGTTAACTAAACACATAAAAATGTCTGAGTTTTAGTCCTGAAATGCAAATTTTGCCGACTGAATGGGAAGGGGTTAAAAAGTAAGAGAGACTGAAAAATACACTCTAAAAAATGCTGGGTTAAATACAACCAAGTGCTGGGTTAAGTAGGGACAAACCCAGCAATTGGGCTGTTTTGACCCAGCGGTTGGGTTGAATGTTTAACTCAACCTTCTGGGTAGTAACCGAACCGCTGGGTCAAAACAACCCAATTGCTGGGTTTGTCCCTATTTTTTTTTTTTTTTTTTTGTTTTTTTACCAAAATCTAATAAATTACAAGACACTTTTGTTTTTTTTTAACTAACTACCCATAAATCATGCCACACCAGAAATGTGCAATAAATGTTATGTTGACTTGACAGGACTTTATACGAATATCTAACTCATACTTAATGAATAATAATTCCTCTGTAAATGTGAAAAGTTATTTCACATTATTTAAAATTATTTAAAGTGACATCTTGCTCCCAATCAACATGTGCTACAGTTCAAAACTTTGGGTTTCATTAAGAAGTAATTACATTTATAATGTTACAAGCAATTTCTGTCAAATAAATGCTATTCTTTTGAACATTATCAAAGAGCCCTGAGATATGTATTACTGGTTTCCACCCAAAAAAAAAGATTTCCGCCGGAATAAATTAGATTTTAAAATATACTAAAAATGGAATCTTTAAAATAAAACAATTATTTTAAATTCTAATAATTTTTCACATTATTATTGTTTTTGCTGTATTTTTTAATCGAATAAATGCTACTTGGTGAGCATAAGAAACTTCTCTCAAAAACAAAAAACATTTACCAACCCCAAACCTTTGAATGGTAGTGTAACATCCTTTGTGTTAATTTTTGATGTCCCTAAACAAAATGAACCCTCACTTAAGGCTGCCTTATGCAAATACCTTCCTGTTTTAATGTGCGTTTAAGAAAAGAAATCAGTTGGTGCTGTGGTTTCTTTACCACATTTGCTTTTGAGTCAGTTGTTTAATCTCACTCATCAGCATAGTTCACAACCAAGGTGACCAATGCACGTGGCATTTTTTTCCAAAACGCTCACCTCTCTCCTCACCATTGCTCATTCTGTTATTGCTCATAACCACTTTTCCGTTCAACCAAGTCACCAAACAGTGTGTGAGATCTGTCACACTTACATAAACGTACATTGTTTTTTTCCTCTGGCCATCTCTGATCTGATTGATGGGATTACACTGCATGCTGTCTCATAGCTCAGTGTAATATCAGACATAGATTCTGCTGGAATTAAGAGGTAGCTGTCTGGTCCTGAAGGGTACCATGTAGTCTGTGTACTGATCTCTGTGTGGGCCCACCATCTCCTCTCTGAGTAATATGTGAGACCAGGCGCTACAGCATTTAGAAAGACTGCAGGAGATGAAAGAGCTGAATGTGTTTGAAGTGTGGGTGATGAATTTGTGTATGAGACTGATGCTCTGCTTTTGTGTGTGTGTGTGTGTGACTTTACAGCCCTGAAGAGCCCTGCAGCGTTCCATGAACAAATCCGCAGCCTTGAGAGAGCCAGGGTAAGAGCAGGGCACCAGGCCCCAGACCTCCTCCAGTTGCCTCAGCCATCTGGGCTCTCTGATCCTCCTTGAAATCTCTTCAGGGTTGCCCAGCTCTCTGTAATGGGACACATGTGAATCTCTCAGTTGATTTAATAGCTTAAGCCTTCTGTAAATGTGTTTGTTATTTGCAAAGCACAGAGGAGATCATTATAATGGTTACTTTCTGATCCCTGAATTACAGAGGGATTCCGTTTTCTAAAACTCTGTATCCTTTCTCTCTGTAGACTGAAAATTTCCTAAAGCACAAAATACGCAGCCGCCCAGAAAGGGCCGAGTTGGTCCGCATGCACATCTTACAAGGTAATCCTCCATTCACAATACATGTAATGGCAGCAAATCTGCCTGCTGGGAAAAGTTTTTTTGAATCTACTGTTTCTAAAAAAAGCTGTAGTTGTAGCTCTCAAAACTTGTTAGTAGAGCTGGCCTGGCCATCAATACAGATTTTCTGATTCGATTTCAAATACAAAACTATTGATTCAGTTTGATTTTGAGTTAATTCTGAATCATTTGGGAGTAATTTCTGATCCACTGTTCTTATATGTAAATAAATTTTCGCTCTGCTAATGCTGTTTTATATAATATACAGAGCACTGTTTCAAACCAGTAACTTAATTTTTTTTAAACTATTAATTTAAAAAAATTGACACGTGAGAGCCATTAGTCTGGGAATCAGACTACACTGTTCGTGCTATGTTTGCCTGTAAGGACAACCTAAACATGTTAGTTCACCCAAATATTAAGATATTTTTTAATGAAACCAGACAGATTTCTGTCCAACCAGACAGATTTCTGTCCATCCATTGAAAGTCCATTTCATCAAAACTTTGACCCATCAGAAGATCAGAAAATAACAGCCATCATAAAAGTAATCCATATGAAATGAGCAGATTATTCCAAGTCTTCTGAAGAAATATGATCACTTTACATGATGAACCAAACACTGATCAACACACATATACGTAAAGCACAACAAACATGGTGAATGGAAGCACCTTGTCACTTGAAAACCAGTCAGGTTTGTGTTTTTGAGTTTCCAAAATAACTTGTTTTAGTATATAAAGTATGGTTGAACATATGATGACCATATCTGATGTGCAGTGTATGCTGATGTATGTATGATGATCAATGTTCATATGTGAAACAGCTTGATTCATATGAATTTCTATGAACTTTTTTTTGATGTGTCAAATTTTTGGTGGACTGGACTTTCAGTGGAGGTACAGAAATCTCTCAGGTTTTAATTATGTCTTCATTATTGTTTCGAAGGAAAAACAAAAGTCTCATGGATGAGTAATTGATGACAATTCACATTTCTGGTTGAACTAAGCCTTTAATAGAAAGATATTTCTTGGCATTATTTTGCTGCACACAGTCTTTTTATGACTTCAGATTCAATAAAGACTGCAAACTTATATTCACAAATGTGGTAAAACATTATTTATTTTGCCATGATGCTGAAGATTCAGCTGCAGAGACATAGATTCAGTAGCACTAAAACACTGATACAGGTGGACTTAACTTGGTACATTATAAAAATATGAATTTTACCAAACTATGCCTTCAAGTTAGTTAGTTCAGCAGCAGCTAAACCAGTCAGAACAGCTTAATTAAAATCAAGAAGAATACATGCTCAAAAGAGTAATCCAGATGCTGTACTTGTCCATTATTTACTTCTGTGATTGAGTTGACCACTGTGTGATTGTTTTGGTGGTTGAGAAGGGGTGTGGGTTTAAATGATTGCTGTTCTGATTGTCACTGGTTTTTGGTGGGTTGGCAGAGACGGTGGCGGTGCCTTCTCTGCAGGCCACTCAGCTGAGATTGAAGAGAGCTCGATTGGCTGATGACCTAAATGAGAAGATCGCTCAACGCCCCGGCCCCATGGAGCTGGTGGAGAAGAACATCCTGCCTGTGGACTCCAGCGTCAAGGAGGCCATCATTGGTGAAAATGCAAACTATTATTAATGTATTAAATAAACATGCATGTGGAACATATATTGAGTTGAAAGTTTGATATATTGTCCTTTGTGTTAACTGGGTAGATGGTCAGATGCAGTACCCTAGAACTCTAGAGGAACTGGCAGATGAGGACAGTGGAGATGCGTTTTCACCCGAGCAGCTAGCCAGTCAGGAGTCCCAGGGTTCTGCAGCCTCACCAGGGGAGGTGCGGGCCATTGAAGAGTCCTCACCATTGCCTAATAACCTGTTACAAGTAGTCCTGCCACCTCCTTTTCACTTCAGGGACAAAACACTAAGAGCTCATGTTGCCAAAAAAACTGAATTTAGTCATTCAAGTTTTTCACAGCACTTTCCTGCAGTGACCACCCCTTCAACAGATTTCCTCATGCCTTTTTCTACTAATGAACAATCAGTTAGCCCTCCACCACCCATACCACAGCTAGTCACCTTGGCCCCTGTGAAGTCTGGGCCCACCCTTGTAAAGGTCAGTAAAGAACTGAAGAAACAACAAAAAATTATGAAATCCTCTTGATTTAAATGTAATGCATAATGGGAAATCTCAGTTCAATTCACAGCAAAGTCAGCCCAAGTTACCTGGGGACAAGAGCCGCAGCAAGAAGAGTAAGGAGGCCAAGCCACGTGTGAAAAAGTTAAAATATCATCAATACATTCCCCCAGACCAGAAACAAGAACCCAACCAAGCCCCAATGGACTCCTCATATGCTCGTTTACTACAACAGCAGCAGCTATTTTTGCAGCTACAGATCCTGAGCCAACAGCAACAGCAGCACTACAACTACCAGACCATCCTTCCTGCACCTCTCCATAGCAAGAATCGCGGATTGTGTGTTTGTTATTTGTGTATCAGGCCCTGTTGTTTTCAGTATGTACTGCTTTACCAATCCTATCGTTGAGTTCGGTGGATGCAAACCATTTGGCCCTGGTCTTGGCTAATTTGGCAAAGGTCATCTTTTGCTTTTGAAGCTAGCCGTATTTTGTCAACCATTAGTATAATGGCTGCATATGAATGGTTTTTGGTGGAAAATGTCTTTTATTAGAAAAAAAATAGAAAACACTATTATTGTTGCCAGTGGCCATCAGGACATTACCTATTTTCCAATAACACATCCTGTTTAGTATTTCATTATGGCAGGGAAGTAGCGATGAGGTTATTACGCTGCTTCCTTTTCCTCTCTTGTGGCAGCTTTCTTTTAACTGTCGTTTGTTTTCTGCCTCAGCATTGTTCAATGGTGTTTATTTATTGAGAACAAGGGTGAGCAGAACAAATTGTTCCTTCTGTGATGTTAATTAGTGTTTCTCCCCTTATTCCCATTTGGTTCCCTACTCACTCACAGGCCTGTAATAGAAGCCAAAACACAGTGGCCACGAGTGGCTTATCAAGCAGCACAGCAGCCTTCCTGCCTCCTTGTGGTGTCCTCTGCCCACGCTATCACCTGTGCGGCCCAACATCACCGTTCAACCGGCATGCAGGCACACTCCTTCCAATCGGAGGAGATAAGTACTGATAGTTCTTATTTTCCACAAAAAAAAAGAAAAGAAGAATCTTTATTTCACAGGCTGCATTTATTTAAAATACATAGAACCGTAATATTTATAATTACCCAATAATTATTTTACATCCTGTGATGGCAAGCTGAATTTCGGCGGTCATTACTCCAGTCTTCAGTACCACATGATCCCAAATAACATGACTCGGCGCTCACTAAACATTTCTTATTAATATCAGTGTTGGAAACAGAAAACATCTTAATTTTGTGCAAATCATGATAAATTTTTTTCAGGATTCTTTGATAATGGACGTTCAACAGAATATAAGGTTGGAGCATATTTTAAAAATGGAAAGCTTTACATTATATTATCTTTGTCACTTTTGGTTCCAAATTTAATACATCCTGGGGCGGGTTGCATAAACTGTTTAGACTAGTCTTAAAAAGTTAGTCATCTAATTTATTTTCTTCAAGACTGGTCATAACTTTTTTAAGTCAGTTACAAAAAGGTAGAGTGGTCTAATGTGAATCCAAAAAATAAGACAGATTACCCCTTGGCTCACTGCTAGTTGGTCAAACTAGTTTGTAAGACAGTTTTAACATAGTGTCTATGTTTATGCAACTGGTATCTGGATGAGTAAAAAAGTTTCCAACCCCAACCTTTTGAACGGTAGTGTATAGTAAATAAAAATAAGATAAACAACGTTTAAAGGTCCCATATTTTACACCTTTCTGGAGTTTATTTTAGGTTTTGATGTCCTTAAGAACATATATTTGCGGTATAAGTACCAAAAACCATCTCAATATATTTTTACAGCTCCTTTCTCAGGAGCTCTGCTGAGAACAGGTCGATTTTGGCCTGTCTAATTAATATTCATGATCCTCTCTTCTGATTGGCCTGTTGTTTTTGAGTGACGCACGGCCAGGCCAACCACAGTTAACTAGGGTCAGCGACGTCACAGCGCTAGCGGGAGGCAGCAAAACAAAGGGGAAACTGGAGGCGGCCCATTCAAACCAGCGCAGATTCGGCTACATAAGGAGCTTAAAATATCATCTTGTTGTGATTTTGGGTGCCAGAATCAACGTAATACAACCTCAAATTAGAAATTTGATAGCATATCTGCTGCCACTGCCAGACAAAAAACCGACAACAGCTGTGGTTAAATGCGATAAAACGAGCAGACTGGACAGAAACGATCGTCAAAAATGCTCGCGTTTGCAGCGCACACTTTTTATCAGAAAAGGTTAAATAAAGTATTCTTTTGTTGTTATGGGCGTGTCTACAGATTTCTTGCTATATGTCTATGTTTCTTTCATCTCACGATTGTCGTGTATGAAATAATGTCTGTGTTCATGTGTGTAAAACAACAAACTGACGGTTTATATATAATCATTTGTAATTGTATTTACGTTGTTGTGATTAATTGTGGCTGGAATAATAATTTAGCTGTAAAAATAGTTGCCTGCTGACATTGAAATGTATATCACTTCATCATGACTAGATAGACACTGTGAGTTTGTCTTTACTACACACATTAGATGTGATCACCTCATAGTAACAATCCTGTCAGACCATCCATCCTTTGAGTGAGAGTGTAACGTTACAGGTCGGCCGATCTGGTTTCGTGGTTAAAGTTAACCTTTTTCGACATGTTTCCGCAATGTTGTCTGGGGGTTTGGCAAAAGGAAAGTGGGACGGTGGGCGGTGCTCGGGGTGGTGACTGAAGGCGGTGACTGTGTAGTTCTGACGTCAACTTTTTACAGGAGTCACAACGGTTCGTTAAAATCACAGCTACTTTAAGCAGGCTGTTTGAATTTTACTGTGGACTGACTGTTTTATAACTTATATGGTAGTTACATAGCACCTTGTCCTCAGTTATCGTGAAAAAAGCCAGGAAATTTCAGTTTTGACAATATGGGACCTTTAATTATAAAAATAAATAAATAGATAAATAAATACTTTTGGCTTTTCCATTATGTAAAATTTGGTTCAGATGGTTTGTGTCTCCAGTAAATGTGCATCTTATTCATTAAGTGTCATAGAATCCAGATGATTTTTAGCAATTTGTATGGTGGTGTATGTGGTAACCCAGAAATCACTCTCTATGAAGCTAATATATATAGAGAGAATAATTTCACTAATAGTGGGTTTATTTTGGCAGGTGGCAGAGCTGAAAATTGAGTTAAAGTTACGTGGTCTTCCAGTGTCAGGAACAAAAATAGACCTTATTGAACGGCTTAAGCCTTTCCAAGAAAACAATGTCACTACTGCACCCAACAACTGCACAGGACCTAGCACACAGCCCTGTAGCACACCTATGGAGGTGTCCAGCACCACTACAACCCTATCGCCCATCCAACAGCCCTCTGAATATCTGAGCTCCACTCCACCTGTGTCTCCTGGCTCCTCAGAGCTTCACAGCAAAGAGGACGCATCCACAGAGAGACAAGCAGAGGGCCAAAACCGCAGTTTAGTGAAGGCAGCTCCTGTTCCTGAGGAGCAGGACCGGAGACTACACGAAAAGGAGCGACAGATCAAGGAACTGCTGCGTAAACTGGAGCAGGAGCAGAAGCTGGTGGAGGAACTGAAGATGCAGTTAGAGGTGGAGAAAAGGAGCGGTCAGGTCGTTCCACCTGCAGAAAATAACACTTCCAGTCCAGCCACCATGTTGGCATCTGTCAAAACAGAAAACACTGTCCCTCCTAACTGCACACTGAGTTCACACACTACGCCAACGCTGCTGAAGCTCGAGGAGGCCCATCCCAACCATGTGACAGCTACTCCTCTCCATCAGTTCATTATCAGCCACCATGGACTACCACAGGTCATGGGGCAGCCCCAGACTCTTCTAACCACTTCTCATGGGGGCACTCAGATCCTTCTTCCAGTGCCCCTGGCGAATAATACCACTACTATCCAGCTACCAAACACTAATGTCAAACTACAGGTAACACAAAACTTTTGTGTATATGTGCTAGGTACAGTATATACTTGTGTCATTACTTAAATTTAATCTTGATGTCTTTTTGTAGCCAGTTTTGCAGGCTGTCTCTCCATCAGGGCCAGGTCTAATTCAGACCCACCAAATACAGCCCACCAAAGCAGAGAGTCCTACATCACAACAGCTGCTCAGTCACAACCACATATTTCAGGTCAGTCTTATAACCAAATGCAAATATGTTGCCACAGACTATATAATTTATCGAATATAATAGCATAAATATTATAAAATAGAGTATAGATGTTTTTATATAATATTTAATAATGCACTAATAATACTAAGAATTGGACCCTCAGCACCAAATCTGCATGTTAGAGAGTGATTTCTGAAGGATCATGTGACACAGAAGACTTGAGTAATGGCTGCTGAAAATTTATCTTTGCCATCTTAGGAATAAAATACATTATAAAAGATATTCAGATAAGAAACATTTATGCCATACTCTGCCATATGGAAACGCCGCCCCTGCTCAAGATGACCAAATGTCAAACGATTAATTGGCCTGGCTTATATATCACTTTTATCCACACTACAGAGGTTTTTTTTTTTACAGAGTATTGAATAACCGTGGAATCTGAGTAGGAACAGGATCAGTGCCGGCAGGAGCAATCAGAACAAGGGAACATAATCTGTGAGCTCTGGGATCATCTAGTTTTGTCTGTCCAGCAGAGTCATTCATCAGTGAGATGGATGGGAGTTGCTGGTATCATTTCTTTCTAGGCTTTCACTCTACTGTAATTGGCCTGTCCTGGCAGCAGGGGACCATGCTAAGGTTTCCCAGCTAGATGCCCATTACTTTGGCATAGTGAACAAGCCTGGCCTGAGTCCTGGATGACTAGAGTAACTAGAGCTCATTGCTTGTGATGAGCTGATAACATTTTCATTGACAGCCGTGCCTGACGGACCCATGCCAGTGTGACCTGAGGAGGCTTGTTCTCATACCAAGCAGAAAGATCATAACACAATCCAGACTGTTTAGCATATGCTCTCTATGATGCTAGTGGGTGTTACTGGATGCTCATGATCTATTGGTTTACTTTTCACACAGACCCTGCCTGTGGGCACCACCGAGAGGTCAGGTTTCCAGCACGGTACCAATGAGAATCCAGCAGGCCTGGAGATACCTCAGTTCTTCCTCAGCAGCTCCCCAGATAACAGGATCTCACCTCTGACGTCCCCCGTCCCATCATCCCTCATCAATAGGCCACTAAACAAGGTAGCACATCCTGCATTTATTGAGATGTTTTTAGTGTTGCTTTTCTGTTTTGAGTTGAGTGTTCACTCAGTTTTTTTTATCTCCCCAGACCTCCTTCATCCAACAGTCCCCAGTTTTCATCCAGACGCCCAAGAACAGAGAGCCGCCCCGCTATGAGGAGGCTGTCAAACAGACCCGCAGCCTACAGAATCCCGCCGTCTCAGAGGTGATGTCTCTCTGTTTTCTATATATCCATGCATGCTCGTACATGTTCTGGGTTGAATAGTGGGTTAAGCAGTTTTTACCTTACCCAAAAATTAACTTCCAATGTTTTTCCAATCCTTTTCTTTATTCTGTGAAACACAAAATGAGAGCTAAAGAAAATGTCTGAGCCTCTGTGTTTCATACATGGGATGATGAGCTACACTACCAATCTCCAAAACAGAGAAAATGCACCAATTATGTGCAGTAGTCCATGTGACTCATGCACAATAGGTCAGTCCATCTCAAGACGTTGCTTGACCATTTTTAACCCTTTCACACAATATGTTTATAATATTACAGCATTAGTTTACACTGCAACGCATAGAATCAGAGTGACCGATTTATAAAAAGGTAAATTCATCTAGTTCTCTTGAAAGATATGAAAGTAAGTGGCCGGTGAACAGGGAGTAGGATAGAGCTTTAGTTACCTACAGACAGGGTGTCCGCGGGTCCTTAAAAAGTCTTAAAATGTCTTAAATAACGTTTTCCTAGTATAAGGCCTTAAAAAGTCTTAAAATGTCTTAAATTCGAATTCAATGGGTCTTAAATATTTTTGGTCTTATTACCGCTAAAATATCTTCAGTCTGACTGACCTAATGACTTTACAATCATTGGACAGACTGAAGAAAACTTCCCCACGGTAAATTACTGCGTCATCAGAGAGAACTGCAGTAAGTTAGCAGAATACAGAATACAAGCTCGCGCTGCTGAGGCTCACTCTGTTTGTCTCGAGACTTCAGAACAAATGAGCGTGACCGCACACATAAACTCAGAAAAAACACACTGAGGTAAAAATTCAAAATGTTTAGTTTATTCGTAACATGATATAGTTAAATAACACCATGAAAATTTAGCTATTTTGCTCAATATTCTCACGACGCAAAAAAACATTCAAAACACCTACAGAGTGCACGCATACATTACGTGAAGTCTAGATTAGTGCGCGTGTGCATTTAGAGTGCGCTCTGCCTGATCACTGCATGATTCAGTCTATTAAAATTCATTTAGAATGATCACAAATTAAGACATGGGGCAGAAAATTTATTTATTTTATACCACTTCATATAGTTAATCAAGTTCACGGAAGAGTGCCTTTTTCTCCAAAAATTACCATATACAAATGTGATATAGATTTTTTACAACAGTTCAATAAACTAGAAGTTTTATTAAGAGACTTTTAGACACCATATTGCCTGTTTTTGCACTATTTTGCCAACAAAAATAATTCCAAACAAAGCAACAGCACTGTTTCGTGTCTCTGAGCAACACAATGGTGTTTCGTTCCTGAATGAATCAACCGTTTAAATAATTCGGGCTTCAGTCTCAATGACTCACTCATTAACAGTCGCTTGCTGTCACCTACTGGCCGTTTTAATTTCACATTTAAAGTATCTTTTCATTTTTTTAATTATTTCAAATATCAGTATTCAATGTTTTATGTTTAATATATCAAAACATTATTTATGCATTTGTAACTGCAGGTTAAATGCATTCATGTTCTGCATTAAACAGTGTGTAAACGCATTGCATGATCATTTTGCACATTGCACAATGCAAATATGCATTTTCCCCCTCAGCATTTCTTATTTGTATATTCATAAATGCATTTAAAACATTATAACATTATTTATTGCAGTTGTAATTATTGTTATTTGCAGTGTAAATTATTTAATCTGACTGGTAGCAGCCCTAAAGTGTATATTGAATTTATTGATAAATTGTAATAATTTGACATGTAAGATGATGCATACATCTAAAAATTTTAAAAATAGGCCTTTGTAAAAGTAAATATGCAGATTTAAGTATGTAAAAGCTGATAAAAATCTGATGAAAATATTGCTTCAGAATAAACTGTTTACTCCACCAAAAATCTGAGTGATGCAGTTATTTTGCGGGGATATTTTGTATGGAACATTGTCCTTCTGACATGAAAAGTTCACTGTATATCATAGTAATAAATATCATTTATTACAGCATTGATATTTTGTCTTTTTAATTTATATAATTATTAAATATTACATATATGCATGTAATTAAATGTGTATTTCCATTACAGGTTTAGGTCTTAAATTGCATATAAGGTGGTATTAAAAAGGTCTTTAAAAGTCTTAAATTTATCTTGTTCATGTCTGCAGAAACCCTGTACACAACAACATAATTCAAATATGTCAAATTACACCCATAAAATCATGTTTTAGGTTTTTTTTTGTGCTTATGTGTATTTAAATGTCTGAAACATAAAATAAACGTTGTTGAAAACACTGAACAACAGTTGTGATAATATGACAAGCTGAAGTCTTTCTCTGGCTTGGTGCCAGTCAAAGCGCGAAAGCATATTTGAATTTAGCAGTTTATCACAGCACTGGGATTACTAATCAAAATGGTGATGATCGAGTGTGTCAAAGGGTTACATTTAATTTTTTTTAGTGCGTTACGATCTGTAAGTTTGGTATTATTCTTGTTCCTTAAACTTCGAATTTTGCTCAATTCCAATTTTAGGGTCAATATACAAAAGAAAACATTTTGTAGGGGGTACCTAGGTGGTTTACCTGCATGCCCCCTCTTACCTTCTTTCTTCCTTGGATGCTTTGTACCATGGTGCTCTGAAATTTATAACTGATTGTACATTTTTAACTCATCATTGTGAATTATATGAAAGAGTTGCATGGCCTTCCTTGAGAATTCGGAGAAAAATGCACTGGCATTTGTTGATATATAAGGCAATTTTGGGTTATTTGCCAAAGTATCTGTTGTTTTATACAAAGGACTTTATTTGGAAATCATTCATTACGTTCTCAATCAAATTACAATCTCTGTGTGCCCTTTGTCAGAACTGAGCTTGGTAAAACCTCTTTTAAATATGCTGCCACCTCAGATTGGAATCTTCTCCAAAAGGAGATGAAGTTACAAAACTTGGTGTCTTATAATTATTTTAAGTCCTTATTATGTAATCTAGAGAGCAACTTAAAGGCAGGGTAAGCGATTTCTGGTAGCCAATGTTGATATTTGAAATCACCAAAACAAACACGCCCCTACCCCAAAAGGGTCTTGCCCCTATTTTGATAGCTCCGCCCCACATAAACGTACGCAACCCAGGCAACGATTAGTTCTGTGAAACAAAGCAAAACCAATGTAACGCCGTGTCTACATCGGACGCGAGCGGCGCGGCACGACAAATCCCCAACAGAAAACTGCTGCCGGGTTCTATTTATGACGCACTGACACAAATTTCAAATGGTTTTCAACGGCCGTTTGATCGCATCCAGTGTAGGCAGACTTTAGCTGTTGTAGACACGGTGTTACTCACCTATTGAGAAGAAACAAAGCAACCTCGGCGTCCGAGCGCAGGCCTTCCCGCTCCTTGAGTTCTCTCCCGCTCCCCAAAAATCCCCGCCTGGGGGAAAGCTGATTCGATATGACACGGGTCTACTTCTTACTTCTTGCTTATCGTTCCTCGACGTTTTCTTCTTTTGTTTTTTTTTAATCCCCATCTCTATCTTTCTGGGTCCGCTCGCTCGGCTAAATGTCAGGCCTGGGCCCTGAAAGCTCTCTCCTCCCATCACGAGTAGCACCCCAGGATAGTGCTGATTGGCTACAAGTTTGTTTTCCTATTCGGCCCAAATCAGATTTCTAAAGTGTTATTGAAAAATTACATACCCTACCTTTAATGGTGTGTTATTGTTTTTAACCGGTTATATGTTGGTTTTGTAATGTATGTTGTAACTATGTTGTTTATTTGTATATGCAAACTCGGCTGCCTATCTTGGCCAGGACACTCCTGTAAAAGAGATTTTTAATCTCAGTGAGGTTCTTTCCTGGTTAAAAGAGGTATTAAGTGTAAGTGTGTTTGATACTTAACCTTTTTTTTTTTTATAACCCCCCCGGCCCCCCCCCCCACACATTTTCTGATGTTGGTTTATCTCTGGGACCATATATAAAGCTACCTAGACCACAAAGATGGCTGTAGTTAAACTAATAAAAAACAAAACAAAATGCAGGGTTTTTTTGGTCTCAGTATTTTGCAGTACCAATACATAAAGGTAACCTCTCAAAAAATTAGGAAAATAAAACAAAAATTGGACCACTTAAGATGAACTGATTATATTCCAAGTCCTCTGATGCCATATGATGACTGAAATTTAAGTTATTACATACTTGCATAGTACATAAGTAATTCCCTCATGAAAAAGAAAAATGAAATACTTAATAGATTTCAATAGACAATAAATGCACTCTGACACCTGTCACAAAAAATTCTGCATTCTGTATCACTATTTTATTGTATGATATTTTGTTTATTCTAAAGAATTCAGTTCTCAATTATTTCATGAGAACTGTCCCTTTAAGACTCTTTGTTTGTAGTTAACCAGAGGTAGCCCTTGTCCATTGTTTATTGCTGTGATGACTGTAGTTATTAACTTATAGTTTAATTGACTGCAATTATTTCTCCTTCTTATTTGCCCTTTCTTCTATTCTGTCCTTGAACTAGGGGTGGGCAGTATGACCAAAATCTTATACCACGATATGAGTAATTTTATTTCACGGTAAAAATATATATCACGATATAGTTATTTACACTACACTACACTATAGTTATTAATACTATAAAAGTGCATGAATTAAATTTGAAATAAAATAAATTTTGTTTATGCTGTGATTAAATTTTTCCGTTGCTACAACTGATTTCCATTAATTGGGGGGAAAAATTAGGGGAAAAGAACCATGTAGCGCGTTGTTGTTGTTATTGTTGTTCTGCCGGCACAAAAAAAATCATTCCCTGCCAGGGCTGCAACTTCTCAGTGACAACATAGGGATGCTGCTCATATCATTCACAGTCGGGTTATTAGCAAAGAACACAGAGCAGAACTTGAATTTCGGCGCGGGATTGCGGCTATTAATAACAATTCTACTCATTCCCGCAGGTTCCACACTTATAACGCGATGACAGAACGTATAATTTGCACGTGCTTTTGAGTCTTGAGAACTCACACACGTGCTCATTTTCTGTGCGCCCACAGATCGCGATAAGGAGAGTGACAGCTTTTAATAATTATTAAGGGAGTTTGCCAATGTGATATTAATTCAATACAACATTTCAGTAAACAAGTACTGCCTGATTTTGCTCTAGTTCTTTAAAGGGGTGGTTGATTGCGATTTCACATTTTTAACGTTAGTTAGTGTGTAATGTTGCTGTTTAATCAAACAATATCTGCAAAGTTGCAGCGCTGAAAGTTCAATGCAAACAGATATCTTTTAAAATTCTGGCAGTTTAATGCCTACAAAAACGGCTGGTAGGGACTACAACGAGCTTCTTCCCAGGTCCGTTACGTCACGAACCCAGATAAACCCCGCCCCCGGGAACACGCAGCAAAGGGGGCGAGGCCATGTTGTGCTGCTTTACAGAAAAGGAAGAGAAAACTAGAGGTGCACGTAAAAATCTGTTCATATATGAATCGCGATTCTGTCTTCTAACGATTCTAATGGATTCACAAGTTTCAAAATCAATGTTTTAAAGCAGCGGTTTTCATCCTGTTCCTCGCGTCGCCCTGCTCTGCTCTCTCTCTCTCTCTCTCATTCACTCGTCAAGTTCTTCTCAACTCTCTCAGTCACTCTCTCTCATCATCAGTCCTCTCTCTCTCTCTCTCTTCATTCCTATCTCAGACACTCCCACAAACTGTTCCCTTTATACACTTATTTTCACATAGCTATGAGAAGCGTCAAAAACATGTACTCGCGTACAGTTACCGTACTGTATTAAAGCTTTAATCAGAATAAAAACGTATATTAAAAGCTAACAGAAGCAGTAGCATTTACAAACAACAGCGTCTCTAAAAGTATGAGACAACAACAAACAAAAAACATACCATTGAGAGCAGTGCTTGCACAGGTTCTGCGGGATCCCCTTCATTAATATTCTTTGTGTCTCAATTGGGCTCAGATTGATAAGTAATATAGAGGATGTCATTGTTTACAATACAACTGAAGCACATTCTGAGCTTGAGGGGCGGGATGTTCAGACGTGGTTTAGCGAATCACAACACTGAGCCAGCTGACCAATCTCAGCCCATCGTGTATTTCTGAGGGAGGGGCTTCATAAAAACAGGAAATAATCGAGGCGTTTGTTAGAGAAGGGACAGATCAGTGTGGAATAAAGGTAAATTATGTAAAAATATCTTTTTTTTAAAAAACAAAGCATGAACCACAATGTTCGACTGCACCCCTAAACCAATCAGCCTAGAAAAACATCACCAGTCAACCACCCGCTTTAACGCAAATAGTTCCAAATATAGTAACAGCTCATCCACTTCGCATCTCTAAATGAAAGTGCATTTTTGAACGAATCTAGTGACTCACTGATTCATGATTACCCATTCATAAAGACAGTCACTTGCTTCATTCCTGAATGAATCAGCCATTCGAACGAATCAATTGAATGAATGATTCAGTGATAAAATCGGTGACTTGTGGCCACCTGCTGGCGGATTTAGTTTCATTTTTAACGTACAATTTCAGTTATTTAAACCATTTAATATTTCTGTATTCAAAATTATATATTTAAAACAATCTCCACATGAATTTATGAATTTAATTGCACTAATGCCCCTCTGAGCCTCATTAAATGTCTGAAAATGTACCTACAAGCCACTTTTGTGTTCTTCTGTGCCACCTCTGTACAAATAATCTTTTTAATAATACTAATTTCATATGATTGGTAACCTATTTGTCTTATTCTACTTCTTATTATATTGTTTTAAATATACATTTTTTTATGCTTTTAAACTGTGTGTGTGTGTGACCGTTATGTCGGTGGAATGTGGTTTGGCTGAGGAAAAATTCAGTCAAAAGATTTTTTTTTTTTTTTTTTGCTTTAACCCCTGTTTATGGCACTATTTCAAAAATTGACCTATATGTTCTTTCAAAGACAGAATGAAACGGCACTAATGATTGGGGTGTATATGGGGATGCAAAAAAACAGCGGATGTGTTGATGTCAGCCGATAGCCTTGGGGACAATTTTCTTAGGCACCGCTCGCCGCTGTCTTTCCTGACCATGACCAGCCCACATGTCCTGCACGTGTGTGTCCCGCTCGACACCGCACACATTCTACTATTGTAATATTATTTTCGCACATCAGCAGCCGCTATCAAAGTATTGGGGTATTGAAATCGCTTTGTGAGCGTCGCGTTCACTTTCGATTTCGCGGATCATGTGCACGCTGTGTAAGGCAGCACATCTTACAGTGTTTGCAGTTATTAGGCACGTTGATATTCTGATCTAATTTTTTTCCAAGCACATTTTACTTCAGTGGATTTTATTAAAGTTCTTTGAACACAACTGCTCAAAATGGTCTAAATTTATGAAAACTACACATTCAAAACCTCATCACTCTGAAATGTTTTATGTAAATGTTAAATGTAAGTGAAATGTTAAGAACTGTAAGAGGTCTTTCATGACACTAACAATTCTGGGGTGTGAATTTGATAGTGCTTGATAAAAAAATAAATGTTGCTTTAAAAGTCCTTATAAGTCCTATGATCTGGTGTTCTGAAAGAGTGGGAACCCTAATAAAACACTGCATATTCATCTTCACTGGGTTTAAATTAATTATATTTCTTACTATTAACAGTACCAAAGGATTTAGTCAATGCAGTGAGATTTTTTTTCTTTGGTTGTTTGCTTCACATAACTTAGACAGCCAGCATTAATCTTATACTGCTGTCACTTTTAAGAGCTTCCCCCGGATACAAATATAGCTGTTACACATTGTTTTCACTTAAGACCTAATTCACTGTGTTTATGAGGATACTTGCAAAGACATGCCTTTTTCATTTTGGCACATACAAGTATGTCAAAGGCCTATAAAGCGGCAAAATAACTCCCATGCTCTATGAGCAGCATCTTTACGTGCGCGCGTCTCTCTGACAGTGCTCAGAAACACTCTCAGACAGTACATGCATATAGCGAAATTAGTTGTCTTTCGCTGCTTATTGCGTTTCAACAGCTTAAAATCACTTGTTTTTAAACCGCAATGCTTAATGCGCACGGGTAGGTGTAAACGTTAGTCAGTTTTCGTGACCACGTAGCACAACCGGTGTCTACCGGTTAATCGTGTCTACCGGTATATCGCCCACCCCTACCTTGAACTGAAAAGTAATTTTCATTTTTTTGTCAATTTGCAGATTCCCACAGCAACGAGTCAACAGATGGATGATCTCTTTGACATTTTAATAGAAAGTGGAGGTGAGTTTGTCATTTTGCTGCAGACTACAATAGATCATGTTCATTTGTCAACTCAAACTATAAATCCAGATACAGATGTTTATTTTCAAAATTGTCTGTGTGGAGGCTGAGAATGTCAGACTCATCCTGGCTACATTTCCCAGAAGCCCCTTTTCCAGCGCTGATTGCAGTCCCAGCTTTCTATCTGCCAGATTCCGTTGCCAACTACACTACCCCGTGCAAAGTTTGTGTCAGTTCAGATTTTCTTTTTGGGGGGGGGGGGGGGGGGGGGGGAAAGAATTTAATACTGTTATTCATGTTTATTGAACTTGGTGTTCAAGAAACTTGAATAACAGAATTAATTTCTTAATAAACGTATTAGAATGATTACTGAAGGATCATGTGAGACTGAAGACTGGAGTAATGGCTGCATAAAAGAAAGAAAAAAAAGAAAAAATCCCTTACCCTAAACTTTTGAACTTTTTGTGTAGTTTGATGATCCATTTAACTTTTATTTTATTTTCTGCAGAGATCACTCCCTTTAGTCAACAGGACCCATCTGTGCCTAAGATGATGCCCGTTACGGCCAGCATCACCACCCTGCCTATCAACACCGCCCTGTCCCGACCACCTGCCCAGGTGCAGATGGCACCCCCGCCGGTGCTGATGTTGGAACCCATGCCCAGCCTGGCCTCCCTGGACTCTGACAACCAGTTGGAGGCTCTGCTGGAGGGCACGCTGGTGGGGGACGCAGAGCCGGAGCAGAGGACTTTGGGCCTACTGGAGGAGCTGCAAAACCAGATACTGGAGCAGTCAAACTCCCCAATGGACACGTCCGAGCTGGGATTCACCGACCCACCTCCACCTTCCTCCTCCTCCCTGTCCTTTAGTCTCCAAGACACAGGCCTAGACAACATGGAGTGGCTGGACCTCACAATGCCTGGGCCCATTAGCGGACTCAATCCATTGGGCATCACCTCTGAATTCCTGGACACTCATGACCTGCAGTTGCACTGGGACTGAGAGGAATCACTTCAAACACGGTTATACTTTCACTCGCACAACAAGCTCTGTGTCTGTGGGGCGTACAGTAGGGGAAGAAGGGATTGTCAGTGTGGCGGCAGTTCACGTCGGGCAGCTATATGTGACTAGACTCCAGCTCAGCTGTACACTTCACTTATGCTGGTTCTAATCACCATCTGTTCTCTTTCACATTATTGCTCTTGTTTGATCAGACACATGAGCCTTGTGGGTTAGGTCCTGAATGTGCTCTCTTTGCTGTGCCATTCTGAGAGGGAGCTGCTTTTGGGCAGATGGAATTCTGCTGTATTGCTATTTTGTTTTTTTCATTGATGTGCCATTGACATCAGATTGGTTGCAGTGAGTCTCTAAATATCCTCACAGCTAATTTTAAGGAAGGGTAAGCTGTCAGTTCCAGATGATGTGGCATCACAGTAGAGTTCACTTTGTTTGCGCAAAAGAGCAATGACGCCATTAGTGCTCCTGTACGTAAATCATGAGTGTCTGTGTGGAGGATGAAAATGTCAGATTCAACCTGGCAGTTAAGCCACATTTCCCAGAATCCCCTTTTCCACCGCTGACTGCAGCAACTGAACAGCCTGTTTCCTCCGATTCGCTGGCAAATACACTACCTATCAAAAGTTTGGGGTCAGTAAGAAATTTTTTAAAAGAGACATGACTTGAGTGTTCAGGAAGTCCCAGTTAATTGATCCAAAGAAATTTATAATTTAAAATATGTAAATGTTTCGTCTTCTAATGCACATCGAAAAACTCATAATGAATACTTTCTGAAAGATCAATGTGACACTGAGGACCGATTGCTTCTGAAACCTTCAGGTTTGTCATCACAGACTAAGTTGACATTTTAAATATATAAAATGAAACAGTTTATTTTATATTGGAGAAATATGTCTCAATTGTACTGTTTTTACTGTATTTTGATCGAATGCAGCCTAGTGAGCATTCAAATTCTTTCAAAAACAAAACAAAAAGTCTTACCGACCCTAAACTGTCAAATGCTAGTATAGTTTGAAGAAGATCTATTTAACATATCACTTACCAACTTCTTTAGGAAATTTGCTTTTTTGTTTTGATATTGTTTGAAAGATGACTGGCTGCTGACCAGAGGAATTGATTCATGTTTTATAAAGTGGCTACAATTGCAGATTTTCTGTAAACATAATTGCCAATCTTGGATGAGGTTGCAAAGAGCATTTGGTTTGATTTGGATCTGAGAATTGCAGACATTTTTTTTTTAAATCCTGGACACATGGAAATTTTGTTTCAGTTAATTTGTCATCTCAATTTCAGCCAAAAAACATCCCATTTCAATTAACAGGCGATAGGTTCCACTATACCATTGTGAAATGGTCTGAAATTAATACAATTTTATGTAAATAATCTATGAGAACAAATATTTGTATAAAAAAAAAGAAAAACAAGTTTGTCTGACTTGCTGGATGTCCGAACCGGGCCTTGTCTGTGTGTGATTGTTCGTCACTTCAGTGGAATGTTGTGTGTTTGACTCAATTGACTTTAGGTGCATCATACTGTAAAAGAAGTTCCAGATTTTTTCCAATGTTTCTCTCGGTTCGGTTCTCACAGTGGTCGCTATATTTTGAGTTTTGACTTATTTGCATATTTTTGATGCCATGGAACAAATTTCCGTCAGAGACGCTGCTATCAGATTATGTAAATGAAGCCATCAGAAGTGACAGTTGACACTAAATATAATGTATGAACAGAGGGCATCGTTGTACTCCTGGACAACATCACGTGATAGTGATGTATTCCTCCTGGAAAATTTAAAGCTCTCTGTGGTTTTAGAAGTGAACCGGTCAGTTGAAGTGGTAACTGATGACTTTACTCTATGTTAAATGTCACTTGCAGCTTAAGAATTCGTTTGTTGAGGGAATCAGAGAACTAATTGATCCAGATTTGTCTACATTGGTGTTCTGACATTTTTAACAGGCATGTTTTGTCAGGTTCCTATACTAAATATTTGCGTGTGGGTGCATGTGTTTGTTTGGCTGAGCGTCTCTGTCTGTTTTACTGCCTTTATGTTCAAGTTGTACTGTTCGAAATTGCTACAGACCATCCAAATGAAATATGTGTAAATGAACAACATTTTATATTTGCAAATATCTTGGCAGCATGTGAATAATCAAATTAATGTGATGTCTTTCAGAGAAACAACCTCTTGTTATTTTTCCTTCTGTTTAGCCCTTTCTGATATATATATATATATAAATATAAAAGGTCGTCCTCTGACGAGACACCTTTCCATTCGCGAGGCTAATACACGCGTGTTCAATGGCTTTGAACTAACATTTTTTTCAGCTTTCATTTATGTAAAGCGAGTTATGTTTGATCCAAAGGGACATACATTATTTGTACAAGATGTACAACACTTTTCCTGCTGCAGTGATGAACCGCTCATCACAGTTAGTTAGATCAACCGCACAGCTTCAAAGCACCTTTACAGATGAGCTTTTATAAAAGAGATCTTTTATCAGCTTTTTGTGCTTCAGTGTTACGTGTGTCGTCTGCTTACTAGTCGAGCGATTAACAATGCTCATCGGCTCTGTTTTTAAGGCTTTGTACTGTTCACTCTGCATACTGTCCAAATTGTGGCCTCTCCAGGGAAGAAAAAAATGCCAAATACTAGTCCTAGCTTTCACATCTACATTTAGCTTTGGGGGCAAATTTAGTCAGATAATAAGGAATAATGCATGTGCCTGACTGTTCAGAGCAGTTTTTGGCATTTGCTGACTGCTGTTATAATGCAGCCTGGTGCAATATTTTAACAAACTATTACTCTGACAAGCAAGTGGAGGAAAAAGAATATAATACACTGACCTTGTTAGGTTTCTGTCATGTGATGCCTCTTTTGTTTTAGGCCTTCTGTGGCATTAAAACTTATAAACAAAGAGGCCAAATATTGTACTATGCCGCTTCATGTACATGCATACAGTACCGTTCAGAAATTCGGGGTAAGTCTCCCCCCCCCCCGTATCATGGTTTCCACAAAAATATGAATTGTTTTTAGTATTGATAATGCTTATTGGGCACCAAATTAGCATATTAGAATGATATCTGAATGATCATGTTACACTGAAGACTGTATGAATGGCTGCTGAAAATTTCATCTTCTTCCACAGAATAAATATTCTTAAACTGTATTATTTAATAGAAACCAGTTATTTTAAAGCAGTTGTATGTAAGGTCTTGAAATATAATTTTTTATTGTATACTGACTTCTAATAAGGCGATGGTTTCTGTCCCATCCCCCCTGCCCCTGAATGTTTGTTCTAGGAGTATATAAGTTTGGTGAGTCGGTACGAAATTCTATGAAAAGGGCAGATTGCTTTGTGGAAGCAACAAATCACGTGTAATTTAGAAGGCTACAAAGTCACAAAAATACATAAAAAAATACATAGTTGCTTTAGTACTGTTTGTAATGCATTTTTTCTCCCTCGAATAAATCAGCCTTGGTGAGCATAAGAGCTTTCAAAAGCATCTAAAAATCTTACCAACCCTAAACTTTTGAACAGTACTGTAGATGTTGAGGCTTGTTTTCTGATTGGAGAAAAATGTTAATCTGCATTTTAGTTGATTGTAAAAAGTTTAGAGATGAAAAGAGTCGATATAAGAGTCCCGTTTGCGGTTTCATAGTGCAGTTGGAGAGTAAAGCAATAACTTGTGTTTTATATACAGTGCTGTATTGTATACAGTATATGCAGTAGATCAGATATCAGAGCATCATTTCAGTTTTACATCAACTGTTTGCATGGATGCCTGTTCTGGCCGAGCTTTAGAAACCCATGGCTTGCGTTTTTGCCATTTAGGATATCAAAGCTCAGCTTGTGTTAAGCTTCATGTAGAGATTTAGGAATCCTAGCTCCTTATTTTCAGTAATGTCTGCTGGATGTCATGCTATTTACCACACATTGATGTATATTATGTATCAGTGGTGATGACTTTGGGTGATATTTACTGCCACCTTTGAACATGCTCCAAAGCGGGAGATCAATCATCATTTGTATGCCATATGTTTTGCACATTGTGTATATATTTTAATGGATGTAATACATATTTTTATACATGTTTGGTGCATCCATGAGCTCTATTTTGTGAATAGTTTTAAAGATTCGAGTATATATATGCCATCACGTGTCAATGAAAATGTATGTATTGTTAAAATACTGTCGTAGAGGATGTTTTAGAGTCTCTTAAATATATCAGAGGAATGACATTCAAAATTGTGTCTGTTTTTGTTTATTTTTGTCATAAGAGTTGCTGAAACCATTGTTTTTATATTCTGAATATTTAACATGATACATATTTTCAAATGGAAATTGGACTCCGTGATGTATTAGAAAGTTTCGTGTACAAAAACAAATCCATTGTTTACATAGTGACATTTGTATTCCTCTTATTACAGTTCTCCAGGCTATCTAACTCTTACGTAAATGCAAAGTAGTAGTAGAATCACAAATGTCACTCAAACTTGGGAATTTTTATTTGGATATCATTTAACGAGATGTTGCAATGATAAACATATTTTGTTTCAAGGGACTGGATTGTTATCCAAATGTGCTACTATCCTCACTGGTCATGACTGGTGAATGATAAAAAAAAAAAGTACTATATACCGTGTATATGAAAATTAGTACTTGTAGTATATATGTATGATATACTAAGCCTACTATAAGTACTATTTTGTACTTGTTATTTATTTTGTAGTGACCCTCTCCAAGACGTGATAGTGATGGTCATTTGGTGAATGAATTGATTCTTGATGATTTGAGTCAATTGTGAATTCAACTGATCCAAATGCAGGAGTTAACAACTCTGATTCAGTCTGGTCGGAGTGAGTCTAAACCAACGATTTGGTCATGTCTCACTCAAAATGAGCCAGTAGTACATGGTGTGTACTTCTTCCACCACTAGTCATGACTGATTCTACCACCCTAAAAGCCTATTGGAAGTGGTTAATACAAATGACTGGTGGCCACTAGCACAATATTAGTGTAGCACATTAGATCCTCTTAATGTTAATAGTCCATTATTAATTGCTTAACTTGACTATAGATGAATTCATTTGTACTTGTAGTTTTGCCACATCTCAAAGTCTACATATTGACTTCCCCAGCAAAGAGATAAAAATACTTTTTGCTGCAAAAACAGGCCTGACAGTGTTCTGTGCTCCGCTTCAAGCTCTTCTGGAGGTTTTCACAGTCATGTTGTTATAGATTAATAACTGTATTACTTTTTGCTTCAAATCCTATTTACTGAACAGATATCTTTGTGGCAGGATGGACACCTGTGGGCGACATCTTTGAAGTGATTCATACAGAAGGGGACCAGGCAACATCCAGCCAGACACCTGTCCCAGAAACAACAGAATGGCAATAAATGTCTACTCTGATACTGTAGAAATAAACATCCATTTTTATGTAGGTTAATTGCCTGCTTAGCAGATTCATATACAGAGAGAAACTTAATACGATATGTACATGTGACCAATAATACAACAGTTCTGGTTTTTGAATCTGATTAGCCGAGTGTAATGATGGTGTTGATCAGTGTGGCTTCCATAACTGTTCAATTCAATGGTTCACCGCTAGGAGGGGATTTCAGTTAACCCATGATGTAAAAGCTCTGTTTCTACTGTCTCTAGCAGAGATATTTCTCACCTGAGTAAAGTGCTAATATGCAGCAATGGGATTTTTGTTTGACTCTGTTAGTCTGTGTTGTTTCATTCTGATTGAAACAAAAGGTGTCCATCTAAACGTAGCTACGGATACACTAGTAGGTGTTGACAAGTTACTGTGTGAGTGAATCACTGAATCATTCATCGAATTGTTTCTTTCAAAGCAATGATTCATTCAGCAACAAATGAAAGTTATAGTTGAAATTAAAATTATTTAATCATTTACTCACTCTCATGTCTTTCTAAGCTCGTGTGATTTTCTTAAGTGAGAAATGTCTCTGTATTTTTGTTGTTGTTTTTCTTTGTTTTGTTCATTTAAGTCAGTTGTCCCCAAAACTGTTTGGTTATCCACATTCTTCATTTTAGTTTCTGAGCAAACTATCCCTTACAGTGACTGAGTAATTGAATCATTCACTCAGTTTGTATAAAAACACTCATTTATTCCAGACCACCTGTGTGTGTTGCTCGGAGACACACAATGTTTAATGATTGATTATTCACTGTAGAATACTTACCCTACCACAGATAAGAGACAACAAAAGAGGAAGGCATTGCTGCCCAGTTTATAGTGGATCTCAGTGGTGACAATCTTAAGGCAAGCAGGGCACTTCACTTTGGCAGGGGACATGGTGACATCGTCCAGGCTTACTGGGGTCTCTGGAAAGGCAAAACACGTTCATTTATTTATTCATCACATGCTAAATATTTCTATGGTTTTTCGAACTTTGATATATGTCTATGGGTTTTTGCCCTGCAACTTGTCAGTTGTGAATAATGTACCATGTATGTAATGCAACATAACTGTATTATTTTACCTGTGTTTTCCTCTTTCTGAGCAATGGTAGGAGATACAGTTTCTGTAAGAGAAATATGGAGAATGTACAGTCTCTGGATTGGAGCTTTTCAATTTGACATGGAGAGTATATCATACAAGATAAGCAACATTACTATTTTATTTCACCTGTGTTTTCCTCTTGCAGAGCAATGATAGGAGAAATAGTTTCTGTAGAAGACACTGGGAGAATGTAGAGTCCTTGGATTGGAGCTTGAATTGGATCTGTCACGATGAAGTATATCATACAAAGAGTAATTTTTTGGGATGAGGTTTTTTTTTTTTTTTTTTTTATTAATTTTTTTTTTTTTATTTGAAGTCCCAGCTTTTGAGATACACATTCGCTTCTACCAGGGACTCCCTGTTCAAGATAAGGCGCAGGACAAAAATTTAACAAATAATACAATCACCACACTATGACTAACCCACAAAAACACAGAGATTTTCTAAAAAAAACAAAAAAAATCCTAATATATTATTAAAACATGTCACTGTTCCTATGAAACAGACTTTAAAATGTTTTAACAAGCAAGAGATGGCAACAATTCCTTATGTAGTGAACCTTGTAACTCGTTCCAATACATATAAAGTCATCACACTCTAAAAAATGCTGGGTTGAAATACATCAGTTAACACAAGAAACCTTCGGGTAGTACCCGCCACTGGGTCAAACTTTTTTGTGTTGCTGTGTTTGTCCCTATTGTTTACCCAGCACTGGTTTTATTTGAACCCGCATGTTTATAGTGTACTTAGAAAAGCTGATCAACCTGTCTCTGACGAAATCGGCATCGTTAAGTAAAGTGCAATCTTTTGATCTAAGTTTATAGAATATTTTGTCCTGTAATTGAGTACAGTTTCATCTACTATACTAAGAGCTCCATAAAAGCCACAATATCACAACACAGGTGCTTTTTGATGTACTATATTCAAATGAAGAGATAAGTTTAAACTTTTGTATCAAGACATTTTTTTATTTTAAGTACATAAAATTACATTTTTAATTGCTTAAAAACTTATTTTAATTTAATATTTTTTAATTACGAGCTTTGAAATTTAATTTTTGAATCTTTTATATTATATGTAAAATTCAGGGATGTGTGTCAGTACAGGTTACACATACTGACCCATAAACTAAAAATATGTACTGGGAATAATTGTAAAAAAATGTATGTTTTTTTTCCCCTGTAGACATGGTCATGGACTATAAATACTTGGTATGTATTTTGTAGTATTGCAATAAAGTATTCACTATTTTATATAGTAAAAGAAGCTTCAGTCGTACTCATTTACATAAACAAGTGTCATTTTAGAAATTTAAAATATGAAGGAAAAAAACAGTTTACATTTTGCACAACTTTGTTTCTGCCTTTGTTTTGCTCTCTCTCTCTGTGTATGTTTGTGTGTGTTTCATTAAATTTATAATCTAGACATGCCTTTGTCTGTGGACTGTGTTTGTCCAACTTTGGGCTTTTTTTTTTTTTTTTTTATTTTACTAAGATCTTCTCGTTTTTTGCGCCAGTAACTTCACTCCTCCTCTTATTCTTGGCAGTTCTGAAGTGCCCTCTTCAGAGTTTGCAAGTATTCAAAAAAAAAAGGAAAAGAAAAAAAAAGAAAACCACCAAATCATTGTTTGTACTAATTAGTCAAATGTAAGCATGCAGAAGCATTACAGCCAAGGGTGGACACATTGCAATTTGAATGGCCATTTCCTGGTACAGTAGGCAGCTCCTTTAGTATTAAGAGAGAAAAGGTAGTTATACAGGTGCATCTCAATAAATTAAAATGTCGTGGAAAAGTCATTTATTTCAGTAATTCAACTGACAGTGGTGGAAACCCCCCGTCGTGGATTAAATAAATTCAATGCACACAGATGGAAGTAGTTTAAGTCTTTGGTTCTTTTAATTGTGATGATTTTGGCTCACATTAACAAAAACCCACCAATTCACTATATCAACTAATTAGAATACTTCATAAGACCAATAAAACATTTTTTTTTGTTGGCCTTCTGGAAAGTATGTTCTTTACTGTACATGTACTCAATACTTGGTAGGGGCTCTTTTTGCTTTAATTTCTGCCTCAATTCGGCGTGGCATGGAGGTAATTTTTTTGTGGCACTGCTGAGGTGGTATGGAGCCCAGGTTTCTTTGACAGTGGCCTTCAGCTCATCTCATTTTTTGGTCTCTTGTTTCTCATTATCCTCTTGACAATACCCCATAGATTCTATGGGGTTCAGTTCTGGTGAGTTTGCTGGCCAGTCAAGCACACCGACACCATTGTCATTTAACCAACTTTTGTTGCTTTGGCAGTGTGGTCAGGTGCCAAATCCTGCTGTAAAATGAAATCAGCATCTTCAAAAAGCTGGTCAGCAGAAGGAAGCATGAAGTGCTCCAAAATTTCTTGTTAAACGGTTGCAGTGACGTTGGTTTTCAAACAACACAATGGATCAACACCACAGATGACATTGCACCCCAAATCATCACAGACTGTGGAAACTTTAACACTGGACTTCAAGCAACTTGGCTATGAGCTTCTCCACCCTTCCTCCATACTCCAGGACCTTGGTTTCCAAATGAAATAAAAAAACTTGCTCTCATCTGAAAAGAGGACTTCGGACCACTTGGCAACAGGCCAGTTCTTCTCCTTAGCCCAGGTAAGACGTCTCTGATGTTGTCTGGGGTTCAGGAGTGGCTTAGCGAGGAATACGACAACTGTAGCCAAATTCCTGACACGTCTGTGTGTGGTGGCTCTTGATGCCTTGACCCCAGCCTCAGTCCATTCTTGTGAAGTTCACTCAAATTCTTGAATCATTTTGCTTGACAATCCTCATAAGGCTGCAGTTCTCTTGGTTGGTTGTGCATCTTTTTCTTTCACACTTTTTCTTTCCACTCAACTTTTTTGTTAACATGCTTGGATACAGCACTCCATGAACAGCCAGCTTCTTTGGCAATGAAAGTTTATGGCTTACCCTCCTTGTGAAGGATGTCAATAATTGTCTTCTGGACAACTAACAGATCAGCAGTCTTCCCCATGATTGTGTAACCTAAATTCGCTGAAGGTAAGCAAAAAAAGACCAAACTGAGAGCCAGTTTGAAGGCTCAGAAACCTTTGGCGGTGTATTTTGAGTTGATCTAGTGATCGGCTGTCAACCATATCTATTCTGGTGAGATAGTGAATTTGGTGGGTTTTTTGTTAAATGTGATCCAAAATCATCACAATTAAAAGAACCAAGACTTAAACTACTTCAGTCTGTGTGCGTTTAATTTATTTAATACACGAGTTTCACTTAATTTTAATTTGAGTTGAATTACTGAAATAACTGAACTTTTCCACGACATTCTAATTTATTGGGATGCACCTGTAAGTACAGTCTTTTGCCTGGTTTATTGTGCAGCTAAAATACACGATGTTGTTCTTGCTCTTGAAGAGTCTATAGGGCCGCCTGAATCTAACTTATTTCCAGGGGCCTTTCTATAAGTCTTAACACTTAGTCTGACCAATTAGCCGTTACCAAAGGGAATGATTTGTATTTTCGATTTAAATAAGACACAAAAAAACTTTGTAAGACTAGTGGTAAACCATTTTAATTCAAACCAGCCACATTAAATGTTTCCATTGATCTAAACAATTAGACGCTATTATTTACTTTAAAACAAAAAGATTATTACTTATTTTCAACACGTTTTTCCCACATTTTATTGGGATATGAGGTGTTATTCAGATAGGTCTTTTCTTTACCTTCTATTCTGTGTGTTCTTCTTTTGTGGATCTCCTGTAAAACTGAAGACCGGTTCTGGAGCTGTTGGCGTCTGATAGAGGATGTTCCACAGGTTCGTGTATCTTCAATCCCTGTTTTCAGAGTCCCTGTGGAGCAACTGTTGTCATAGGTCACTAGCTACCGCTCAGGCCAAATTACTTGATTTTTAAAGGTGCGGTCACATTCGAAACGAATTTCGCTGGCAAAATGGACCGTTTCCTTGTCCATTATCACTAGTTAGCGAAGGCACGTTCATACGTAGTCTGTTTGTCAGCGCGCGAATTCTCGTCCCCAACTTGAACATGAGCGAAATCTGCATGCGAAACTTTTTCGCCCACGAGCGAAACTCCCAATCACTTTGAGTCCTTTTAATATGAATGAAATTCGCCAGAGAAATTTCCATTTATTTCCACGCAGTAAATGCGACCGCACTTTAAGACCACAAAGCCCTACAGATTTTCATGTGCAGCCATCTGTGGATTTAGTCGCAAGAAGAGGTTTGTGAATGAATAGGTAAGTGAAAAATTACCTGGAATTCTGCATTGCTTACTCTGTGAAAATGTGATCTGACCTTAATTTGAGCCACAGTTATAGACAAACACAATCTGACTACACTAATAACATAGAAAATAATGTACTTAGCACATTATTTGAATACAATTATACTCAATGCAGGGTGGAGAAAGTAAGTGAAACCTTGAATTACTAACTTGTAGCAGCAAAACTTTTTTTAAGCTACTTATAAGAGTTTTGACCAGTTTTGAACCATCCATCCCCATAAATCTGTTTTAGCTTATCAATATTGTTAGCTTTGTACCAGCTATATTCTAGCCCGCTCTTTATAGATTATGCCACAGCCTCTCAGTTTGGCTTAAAGGGATAGTTCACGCGCCCCAAAAATGAAATTAGCCCATGAATTCCTCACCCTCATTTCATGCGGGGCTGGTTGTATATACTTTCTTCTGTCGACACTCCATCTCATTTTATTAAATTGTCTTGATCTTCCACGCTAGTTTCATGGCAGTCCAGCGGGTGTTGCAGTGGGTGCGTCAGCAAGAAGTGCAATAAAGCCATCCGTCCTAATAACAAGTCTCACATGGCTCCGGGTGGTGAACAAAGTCCTCCTGTAGCGATTCGATGCGTTTTTTTGTAAGAAAAATAACCATATTTAAAATGTAATAATCACTTTAATGTAGTTTGCGCCAACATTTGTACACGGAAGCAGTTCCGGGCTGATGACGCATGAGTTCAGCGCTGCGCATGCACCGCTCAGAAGTGACGAAAGCGGAAGCGCAGCGGAGAGATCAAAACAAAACAATGGCACGTATTAGAAGTACAAAACGAGGATTTGTAAAGAAGGATGTTGGAGGATTTCGATATAAGCCATGAGGAGACTTGTTTTCCTTTGCTAAATTAAGGAAACTTTGCCTCCTTTGCTCCTGTAAACAAACGTTTTTTTCAGACACGAGACTCACCCAGTGCACAGCGCAACGCCGACATCTTACGTCATCCTCCTGGAGCTGCTTCCGTGTACAACTGTTGGCGCGAGCTAGATTAAATTGATTATTACGTTTTAAATGTGGTTATTTTTCTTACAAAAACGCATAGATTTGCTACAGGAGACCTTTGTTCACCCCCGGAGCCGTGTTGAGGCACTTTTTATTATGGATGGATGGATTTATTATGGTTAGGACTTGTGTGCTTTGGGCCATTGTTTTGTTGCATCACCCAACGAATCTAAAGCCAATCTTAATGCACTTATGTGTTCATTCTTCCTTCGATGATTGCAAAGTGTCCTGGCCCTGAAGCAGCACGGTAGCTTAAAACCATGATGATACTTCCACCATTCTTTACTGTTGGGATGAGGTTTTGGAGTTGGTTTGCAGTGACATTCTTCCTCTAAACAGTGTTGTGCATTTTTGCCAAAAAGTTTAACTTTTATCTAAATGTCCACAAAACTTTGTCCCAGAAGAACTATGAAAAATCCAGATGGACCTGGGCAAACGTGAGACATGCTTCAATATTGTTTGAGCAGTTTCTTGTTCAGTGTTTTTCTGATAGTTTGTAGAGTTTTCTGGAGGTCTCCCCTCTTTCAGGATTCTCCATTGTGTTCTTAGAGATTTTAAGGGTAGGGCACCTGTGCGGCCCACACTTCCAATTTCATCTCCTTAAATTGAGCTTTTGGAGGTTACTTTTGGTTCAATTACTTTCTATACCCTGCACTGTGATCACTTCATAATTTATTGTGTGATGTTAGTCAGATTGTGTTTGTCTATAATTGTGAGGTAAATTAAGACCAGACCACATTGTATGAGTAATCAATGCAGAACTCCAGACATTTAAATTCAAAATTTAGACACACCTGACTGAATTTTTTATTTAAAAAAACAAAGTTTGATTTTAAGGATTCTGCTTAAATGCTTGAAATTTGTTTTTTAGATAAATATAAATTTAGCTTGTTTAAGAAATTCTTTACAAAACTACAATTGCATTCATGTTTTAAGTGGATAATTTGGACCAGAGAGGGAATAAAAGCAGACAAGTGTTGAACATGCATGTGAAGTCCTTCAGTGCTATTTAAACAGCTCATGAATTTACCTATAGATTTTTTTAAATCTGAAGATTTTTTAAATACTTTTTCAATATTTATATATTGGACTTTTTTGGGCAATGCATAATTGTTTTGTTATAGTTTTCATGACTTTACTATTATTCTAAAATGTCGAAAATAGTAATAATAAAGAATGAATAGGTGTCTAAACCTTTGAACGGTAATGTAGCTTTTTCTAGATATACTCAGGTGTGATAGAGATAGTTCATTTATACGGCATAATCAAAATTATATTTCATTATGCCGTACATCCAACTAAGCACACAAGGCTTTGAAATCTAGTGATATTTGGTTAATTTATTGTTAGAAAACACTCTCTGTCTTTCTGTTGATTCCAGACATGCCGCACCCCTCCTTTTTTCCCCTCTCTCTTATTCCCCCACCACCTACCACGTATCCATTTATCTCTCTTGTATTATGTTTTAAATATATCTTACTCATATTCGAGGTATGCATGCTTAAATGTATACATTAGTTCTTGGTTTAAAGGCCCCAATAAGGACATGAATGTTAGGACTACAAGGGTAAAGGAGTTTGTGATGAAACCATGAAGACAGTTCAGCATTCTTCGCAAAAGTCTATTCCTAATATGTCCATGTTTTTCTGTACATGTGGCCATTTTATATAAACACATGTTCTTGGCCAAAGATCCTATGTGTATGCTATTCATATCCTCATTGGTTAAGAGGATGAAAACTCCCCTCGACATGCCTATATAAAATCTGTATTTCTGTGAATAAATTGAAGCATTGAGAATACATGGACTGTGTGTTTCCTTACTTCCCGGCCGTTTATCTACACTTTAAGGAACTGAGAATTCTTCAAGGTGGCAAAGAGAATTACAGAGGGACCAAATTGTTATTCTTTATTAACATTTATTCAGGGAAAATTAGCTTTTGCAAAACACAGTGCACATCAGTGCTGCCATTTTTAGACTATTGACATTCTGCTGATCTCAATGCTTGCCATTAACGTCAGAAATAGTGTTTGCAATAGTCCATGCATGAAAAGAAGGAAAGCATGAAAAGAATGAAACTCTTTATAAATGTTAGGTCATTTCTGTGAATCATTACATTATACTTTTGTGCATATTACTTGTTCAGTGCTTCAGGCATCATTTATGATTTACATAAAGCCCATTTAAATAATTATTGTCCATCACCAAACATTGTTTAATCTTTAAATGATGGGTACATCACATTAACTCTAGGCACTAGGATGCTGTTTGTTCGGCGAGTCACAGTCCAGCTCCAGTAATGGAAATGTTGACAGTATTGAGGAATTTGGGAGAATGATCAGTTTACTCAACTTTTTTATTATTCCTCTCACAGTCCTTGTTTAGCAGTTCTCCTTATGGAGTATTTAGCAGTCTTTGAATATGTCTCCATAATATCTTATGCCTTCCTCCTCATATTGGTGTGAATGTCAATCATAGCATGAGATGACATAAAAAAATAAAACAAAATGAAAAGAATGATATGAAATGAAAAAATCAGAAAACTTCACCGTAAACGGCACCCAATCCTTCGGATAATATTCACCTATCTTTCATCATTTGTGTTTGTTAGAACTAAACAAGCCAAGATACTATTTCCATCTTGGTTTGAATGTATTTTCATAATCAAATTTGCAGTAAGGGGTGGCGTTCTGACTGTAAACTGGTTTGTGTGTGTGTTTGTGTGTGTGTGTCGTAAATGTTTAGTGTTTGTTTCAGAAAGGAATATGAAGATGCTCAGAGATAAATACCACTTCCTTGATATCATGGGTCGCAGAAGCGGGGGCCCAGGTTAATTTCGAAGTCTGGTACAAATATGAAAAATACATACGAGCCTTATATAGCCTATGTATGCACGTTTAATCATTAAAAGATTTTGATCTTGATTCAAACACACACAATCTTATTCCTAAATGACTGTTATTTTGCTGTTGTCAGTTAAACCTTTGAAATCACATCGGAATATTTAAACCTGCTTTTGCACAGCCGCTGACCCAGAGAGAGCAGCGCTCATCATGTAAAGCTTTGTTTGAAACAGCTTCACAAACAGTCTACTTACACAGTAGGCTACATTTCTGTGTTGCAAACATTAAATAATAACGAAAGTACTGATAAAAGTTTAACGTCCGGATGTAGTCTTAAGAAACCAACTCTTAACCCAACTCTTTTAGAGAAATACAGACCGGTTTCACTTCTTACTTTCATTGCAAAAACACTTGAACGAACTGTGTTCAACCAAGTATCTGCCTTTCTCACACAGAAAAACCTCCTCGACATCAACCAGTCTGGTTTCAGAAGTGGACAATCAACCGAGACTGCCTTGCTCTCAGTTATTGAAGCCCTAAGACTGGCAAGAGCAACTTCCAAATCTTCTATACTTATCTTACTAGATCTGTCCGCTGCTTTTGACACGGTGAACCACCAGATTCTCATGATCAACCCCTATGGAAATGGAATCCCCCTCAAAAAGGGGGGGGAACTGCACTCCAGTGTTTTGAGTCTTACCTCTCAGATAGGCCTTTCAAGGTACTTTGGAGAGTTGAGGTGTCCAAGTCGCAACATCTAGTTACTGGGGTGCCTCAGGGCTCAGTTCAAGGCATTAATGTTTTTTTCCTGCCAAACCACCACTGGCTCTGCACCCATTACCTAAATTCATTACTTCAGACTTAAGTGCCCTCTAGAAGCTTGCATTCTGCAAAAGAACGTTGCTTTATTGTGCCATCCCAAAGAGGCACAAAATCACTTTCACAGACTTTTACATTAACGGTTCCCTCCTGGTGAAATGACCTGCCCAAATCAATCAGAGCAACTGAGTCCTTCCCCATCTTCAAGAAACGACTAAAAACACACTCTTCCATTTTTATTTGACCCTCTAACTCTAGCACTTTCTATTCTATTGTAATTCTACTTTATATTTATCTTCTTTTTTATTTAAAAAAAACACTAGCTTTCTATTTTTCTATTCTATCTACTTGTTTTTCGGGGGGTGTGTGTGTTGTGTGTGGGTGTGTGTGTTGTGTGTGTGTGTGTGTATAATATATATATTATATACACCTTGCTACGTGTACTGCGGTAGGCTAACCAAGACTTGTCATTTGCACTTATATATTGTTGCTCTTTTGTTAGTTTTGACTGCTTTTATTGTCCTCATTTGTAAGTCGCTTTGGATAAAAGCATCTGCTAAATGACTAATGTAAATGTAAGAAGACTATTTACTATAACATTACTAAAACATTTTGTCAGAAACTCAAGTAAATTACATATATTTTGTTTGGTTGTCTGTTTTGTTTTCAGAATCGTAGGAGAATCATAGCTTAAAAATACATAGGCTAATATATGTGGCAACTAAGTAATACCATATTACTTAGTGGTGTGAGGAGCTGTTCTGGACCGCTGATGTCATTGATTTAGCACATTTGAATTTGCCAATTTGATTTTGAATTTGAGCTTTAATTAGAGTTGAAACGGGCTAAATGAATTTGAGTCTATTTTAGTGGCTTTTAATGGTTTTACCTCAAATAAAGTACTTTCCTAATATTTAATTATATTTAAGTTGAGGGACGTGTGTCCAAACATGTGTCTGTTGGTGTTCATTGAGCATGTCCGTGAAACATTGAGAGCCTCTTCCTGTTTGAGAGGAAGCAGCTGAAGTTGAGCTGCAAGTAATAAGTGGGGATTGAAAGGCCTGACACATGAGAACCGGACAGCATTACGACAAACCCCCAAATATCTCTTCTCCCACCATTTTTACCATCCTCCCCACTTCCTCTGTTCCTCTGCCTTTTGCTGTTTTTCCCTCCCATCATTTATTTCAACTTTCTCTGTTCTATCTATAGAATTGCACAATATGTCACAGACAGACTGGAACGTCCAGTCTCTGCTGCAGGCACATGTGTATGGGATCAGATTCCCGCCTAAAGTTTTGCAGTCATGGATAAAAAAAATAACACGCGTGAAAACAAAATTTAAAAACACAAGTAAAATATATTGCACAAGATTTAAAAATGTAAGCAAAATTTTCTGAATAGCAAACAATGATCACCGATAGAAAAATAATCAAAAATGTAATAATGCATTTTTAAAACTAATAAGCATGAATCAAAACTTTAAACACATTTAAAATCATATTGCACAAAATTGAAATATTAATGCAAAATTATCTGACTTGTGCACAAAATCAAATTTTCCTTGGTTATATTTCTGTTTTTTCTGCTCTCAGACATTTTCTGCATATATTTTTATTTTTTGTATGCTTATGCTGTTCTGCTATGTCTATTAAAGCATTGAAATCACAATCACATCTGAATATTTAAACCTGCTTTTGCACAGCCGCTGATATTATAAACATGAATGCTTATGCTGCTTTTGTCTGCACACGCAAACAAAGCCAAAACCTAGATATTTTAGGCAATATAGAAGTCCTGGGAAAACGGCACGTATGGTCACCCTATTTAAACACGATGCAACAAGCTACATATATAATTGCATAACACTATACAATTAACGTTTTAAATATACTAAGTTAGAATACAGCAACAATATGAAAGTAAAACAGCCAGCAGGCGGCAGCAAGTATCTTTAGAGTAAGACATTAAATCATTCATTCAAGGCAGATTCATTCAGTGAGGAATCAAGTGAATCATTCCATATGAAAGGCTGCTGTTTGTTGCTTGTAGGACACTGTTCTGCTGTGGCTTTGTTTGGACTCTTCATCAAAATTGAGCAAAATGAGAAAATAGTTACAATATTAAACTCACTCAAAATTTACTTCTTGTTATATTGATTTTATACCACAGTTCAATAAAGATTTTCAATGGAGCTTATATTTGGGGGAACACTCTTCCTCATGAGATATTCCTTAAAGGGGTCATATTATTTTGTGTATTTGGTGTAATGAAATGTGTTTATGCGGTTTAAGGCAAAAAAAAAAACATTATTTTCCACATAATGTAAATTATTGTTTCTCCTCTATGCCCCACCTTTATGCGCTTTTACAAAGCTCATCTTCTTGTTTTTTTTTTTTTTTTTTTCTTTTTTTTTCTACTTGGTCTGAAAAGAGAGGTGTGCTGTGATTGGCCAGCTATCCAGTGCATTGTGATTGGCCGAATACCTCAAGCGTGTGACGGAAATGTTACGCCCCTTATCATACTGTGATGCCATGTCCCAGCGCGATGAGACAACACCAATAAAACCCATTACAAACGAGGCATTTGTTGCATCCAGTGGGGACATAATTACTGATTGACTTATACTGTCTTTTACGCGTTGCGTTGCATTGCGCAGTGTAAACATAACCATGTCTGCATTTGTGATCAGAGAAACGATAAACAACAAGCGCTATAATCTACACTGCTCAAAACTCACGTTTGAATCGTCAGAGACAAATCCTTTAAATATGAAAACATACTTACAGGCTGTGAGTCAGAAGCAGCAGACTGTCTTTGCAAAGTTGGAACTGCCCCACTTTACATAAACAGCCTTTGTGCCACAGACGCATTGTAGGCTACTCTGCAGGATCAGGAAACAGTCCTCCATAAAATGCGCTGCACACATCTGAATATTTGGGTTGAACTGTTCTGGAACAGTGTTGTAAAGACAACTTAAACACTGATTTCTAGTCATGTCCATTTCTGGAAGACCAAACAAAGTATTTTCGCATTCACAACGAAACACACAGCGTCACACACGGCGGGCTTGAGTGAGGAACGGCCGGCGGATTCGACGGAGCGGCGGCCGGCTGGCTTGCGGCAACCAAATGTGACGACCCGGGCTGGACTCCGCATCGTCCACGGTAAAAGTCGATCCGGTGATCCACAGCGCGAAGTTGATGTATTTCCTCAGCGACCAGCACAGATCAGCTCTAGGCATGACGAAGCAGTTATCGTCCTCTTTTGGAAGACCAAACAAAGTAGTTTCGCTTTCACAACAAAACACACAGCATCTCCACGACATGGACGCGCCGGCAACAACATATATACTACAGCGAGAACATTTGGGTGGCGTTATGCAAATCTTCCCACACAGTGACGTAGACATGTGGAGGCGTGTTTAAACTAGGCGTTTTAGGAGGGCGTGGACCGGTCTTAATTTTTATAAAGAGTATCTCTTTGGGTTTGAGACTTAGTCTTTGCAATGTCGGATCTTATATATGCACGAACAGCTTGTAACACTCCAAAGAGAAGGGAAAAATGTAAATTGCATCATATGACCCCTTGAGCTGGATGTCATTTTTATAATCTCAGAGTAAACACAAAATTTGATAAATCTACAAAAAACCAGCAACTATCAATTACTTACTGTACAGAAAGAAAAAGCTGCAAAGCGGTTACAAAAAAAAACAATACATGACAAAATATAAGCAAATTATTGCCTACAGACAGTTAACAATTACGAGCAATATACAGCAAACTAAACAATTGTGACTGGGATGTATTACTTTTACTCATATTATCCTCTCCTAACAGTAATAACCATAAGACTTATTATCAGTCATGGGCGAGCCAGGCACAAATAACGGTGACTTCATGAGGCTGGTGCATATTGTGGCTGCTCCCTTTGGCGATGTGGCCATAGGCGAATAAATACAGGTGAATATAACCACGACGGGTCACTAAGATGGCTCATTTAACGTTAATGGATCGCCAGGCAGGCGTACAGCAGTGACAGGCAGACACATATAATGGTGTCCTGTATGGAATGATGCTTCCCAGTTGACATATATCCATTTTCGCCTGTACAAGTGACCAACACTGAGCATTGGCAGCTAGTGAGGCGCACTGGAGTTACGTCAACGCCCCTCTTCGACTGATTGGCTAGAGGAGGAGCTGTCAATCTAGAACAAGTGAACCAATGATGACGCTTAAACCCGCCTTAATTTACATGAAACTAACCACAACGTTTGGAAAAGCAAGAGCAGAACATGGAAACAAGAGCGAAGGGAAAAACAGCAAAAGCATACAAAAAATAAAAACATGCGCAAAAAATGTTTGAGAGTAGAAAAAACAGAGAAATATAACCAAAGAAAACATGATTTTGTGCGCAAGTCAGATTTTGCATTGATATTTCAATTTTGTGCAATATGATTTTAAATGTGTTTAAAATTTTGATTCATGCTTATTAGTTTTAAAAATGCGTTACGCTTTTGATTTACGCTTATTATTTTTCTATCCGTGACCATTGATTGCTATTCTGAACATTTTGCTTTCATTTTTAAATCTTGTGCAATATATTTTACTTGTGTTTTTAAATTTTGTTTTCACGCGTGTTATTTTTTTTATCCATGACTGCAAAACTTTAGGCGGGAATCTGATCCCATACATGTGCCAAACGTGATCTAGGATGATGACTTCACCGGTGGGAGGTGCTTGAATAGGCAATGGGATGAAGTGGGGTGGGAGGGGCAAAGGGGGCAAAAACAGTGAGCAACAGAACAGAAAAAGCACATATTATGCAAATATTGTTACACTGCTCAAAGTTGCTGCAGTCTTTAATTAGTCTGAGGAAATATGAAGTCATTGTGTTGCTAACAGCAACTGTTGGTGTTGATTAGGTCATTGTATTATGGATTTATACTAAAACAACTCTCATTTGAAGTGAACCCAGTGGCTTTTTACATCTTTAAATGCCTCTAAATGTTTGTTTTTGACCTGTTTTAGTTTCTGTTCCCTTTTAAAAAGCATAATGGTCAATTTATTTGTGATCAAATTAGCATTTGATTACAAAAACAGCTCATTACAAGTTGATTTGAATCGAATAGGCTCACTGAGTGTAGAATCACTGCAGATAGTGCTGGTGAGGCAGCTGTGCTGATTTGTCTGTGACGTTGCTTTAATCTGCTGCGAGCGAGTTGGTTCAGACCCTCAGAAGCCAGAGTCAGAAGGGAGCATGTGCGTATGTGCACATGGGGGAGGAAGAGAGCGGACAAATCAGATCTTCTGTAAGCAGAGAGACATTAAGATATCTGCTTGTGTTTGCAGTTATTACCCCTGTCTGACCAAACACAAACTCAGCTGGAATGGGTGTTTAATAGGCGGACATACAATATAACAATATTCCTGTAGCTTAAACAGAAGAGCATGGCACTAACAAAGCCAAGGTCATGGGTTTGATTCCCAATAAATACATACATTGATTAAAAACAATTGTATACCTTTGAATGCAATGTATATAAACTATAATATAAAAGTGGATACATGTAAATATACTAAATATACTATTATTTGTCCATTTTACATGAGAGTGTGGCACTGCGGATGTTTCTGTTCTTTTTTCAGTTTTCTGTTTTGGCTTCATTTTCATTGTTTATTTGCAGGACGGTAGGGAACCACATGCTTGAAGTTCTTGTTAGCATTCTTTGACCTTATTCCTTCATTTTTATGCTTTCAAATGTAGATGTTTGGGCTTCAGGGACTTATTCAGCATTGTTGTTAATTTAGTTACTTCAGATGAAATTTTGTTGAAACTGATTTACAAAAAATGACTCGAATGCATCA
Organism: Sinocyclocheilus anophthalmus; assembly: GCA_018155175.1. Classification (NCBI taxonomy): domain Eukaryota; kingdom Metazoa; phylum Chordata; class Actinopteri; order Cypriniformes; family Cyprinidae; genus Sinocyclocheilus; species Sinocyclocheilus anophthalmus. The sequence goes on from JADLZN010010512.1 coordinate 172,466, forward strand.
GTATGTTAAAAACGATCATCAGTATGTTAAAAACGAAAATCAGTGTGCTTTGCATCATATGCCATTGTTCTCTAGCCAGAATGTATGATTTCATGGAGTTACATCATTTCCAGCTTTTTGTAGATTTTCAACACATTTATAATGTTACAAAAGATTTCTATTAAAAAAAATGCTGTTCTTTTGAACTTTTTATGCATCAGAGAATCCTGAAAAATGTAGGCCCGTTTCCACATAAAATCTAAGCAGCATACATGCTAATAATAATAATAATAATAATAATGTTTGTTGAGCACCAAATCAGTATATTAGTATGATTTCTGAATGACAGGGACACTGAAAACTGGAGTAAGGGCTGCTGAAAATTCAGCTTTGCCATCACAGGAATACATTTAATTTTAAAACATAATAAATAGAAAACAGTTAATATGTAATATTATTTTTTATAATGGCAATTTATTTCATTAATTAATTTATCATATATTGTTTTTCCTGTTTTTTTGATCAAATAAATACAGCCTTGGGGACCACAAGAGACATCTTTAAAATCAATCAATCAATCAGTCAAACTAACTGACCCCAAACTTTTGATGCCAGTTATATGATTCCAGCAATTTCTTTAAAAAAAATCTTGGTTAAGGCATCTTAAATAATTGAATTGGGGTGTTAGTTAGATAGTTTTTTGGGGGGGGGGGGGGGGGGGGGCTGGTGAGACAACCTTTGCAGAAAAAAGTGGACTTGACTGGGACAAAATTCTTCGGAAGCAAATTAATCACAAATATTAATTGTAGCATTTAAGGACTTGATTTTCTCCCCATCGGCTATCACAGAATGGGGAGGGCTAATGAAGGCCTTGGACTGTGTGTTCTTTTTGTGCCACAGCAGTCAACATCAGCCCGGTTTCAGAGAGATAGTCACATAAAATTATAAGCTCAGGTCAGGCTTAAATGAAAGTGCCCAGAACTCACTGCCTTGAGCAAAGAAACCAACAGGAAGGTCATGGGAAGAGGACATGCTTGCAGCTTCTAGGTGGGCCACTGAGCTGAACGGGTGTAGTAGGTGTTAATGCAGCAATCAGATATCTCACTTACTATATCCTGCTGACTCATGCCCACTCGTTCATTCCAGCCCAAACTGTAGCAGACATCTCCTGACAGGCTCCTGGAGTGGCAGTGTGAGTCATCTGATATCAAACCTTTTCTGATTCATTAAGCCCCTGTGGCCCCTCCCCTACCTCATCCCAAACCTTGCCACAAACTCCTTTTCAAAATGCAGCACGATGTTCGCGCTTAGTAGGAAGACATCTGCGCTGTCCTTCTCCCCCTGCTACGCAGAACATTGTGCCCTGAACTTCGAGCTGTGCCAGTGATAAAGTGGGAACAGAACGGAGAGCAGGCGACCGTTTCAGAGGCCAAGATGGAGACAAGAGTGGTGGGACGTTACATTTGACTACAGATCAAATTCAGGTTCTGAGAAGGAATATCGCTGCAGTATGAGGGGCCCAGGCCAAGCTTCACCTGGCACTCCACAGCACCATGCATGCTAACGGCAGTTAACTTGGCAATGTTTCGGTTTCCACGTCACGCCCTGAAAAACATACAAACACAGAGAACAGTAGCGCTGTGACAAAGAGGGCGGAAGCAGGCTTAGATTAGGCTCAATTCAAGCGGTTTGATTCAGAGGTGAAACAAGGACATCCAACCTGAGAACCTGCTGACCTCTGGAGTGGCCATGTGTTAACCAGGCGATTTAATCACCTGCTGTAGGTTTATGCCTTATCATATATTTCAATATTATAAACACTCCAATCCAAATAGCTTTAATAATGTTCCTAATCAGTTTTTTTTATTGCTTACTGGTTAAAAAATACATTTAAACATTTTTAAAAGACGTTTGTTGGAGAATAAATTAAAAATACACTAACGTTGTAGTACAATTTGGAGCCAATATGTTTCAAAAATAGAGTAAAAACAGTAATAATTCGAAATATTACAATTTAGATATTATTTTTTATATTTGTATACATTGTAAAATGTCATGATTCTTGTGATGCAAAGCGAATTTCAGCAGCATGTCAGTTGTACTGACTAATATTTTGTGAAAACTGTGGATGTGCTGTTTTCAGGCGTTCGTTGATGAATAGAAAACGTACAAACAGAATGTACAGTATAAATGTCTTTTACTGTTCACTGTGGTCAGTTTAGCAATATTTGCCAGTATTAGTTCTACTGACCCCAAACTTTTGAACACTAGTGTAGGTAGAGGATGTTTTTAAAAAATAACAGAATACTGAATCTGAAATACTTAAGAAAATTATTTTTGCACTGATTCTAAGTATGCAAAAATGTATAGTCAGTTCATAACGTTATGATGATTTGACTATATTCCATACATTATGCATCTCTTGAGTAAAAGGGAAATTGAAAGCAATGTATTTTTCTCGTAATAGGCTAAAAAATCATCACTTCAGTCTCACTTCCTCAATTTAAGTAATTGTTATCCTATAAGCAGAAATAATGATAATTCCATACGACGACTACTCCTACTAATAATAATATTTATACTTCTATTAAACCTTCTTATAAATTGACATGTACAGTTACAGTATAACAACAGTCAACCATCAGTTCAAGAACAGATCACACCATAGGACATACAATATTTATTTAGGAACACAAACAATGATAAGTTAATTATCAGGTAGTCCACAAATATTGTGGGAATGGTATCAACACAGTCAAACAGGGGAAAACATACATGGAAAACCATTTGGGAACAAGTGACCCCAAAAGAAAAGCTTGATCAGAAAATGGAAACTAAATCTTAAAAAAGATAACAACAGCGTTGCTTATAGTTTTCATCCAATAAGAAATTTAACTTTTTTTTTTCCTTCAGATTTATAATTTTTTTACATTAATGTCAAAAGAAAAAGCAGATGGGGCCAGAATTACAACTGGAATTGGAGTTCTCATCCTTTTTCCAAACCTGGAAATGAGACCGAATTCCCGAAAAGTGTTCATGTAGAATTCCCCCAAAAAGCAAGAAACTACAAAATGTGATATGCACATGAATATGTCATGCAAAGTGGCAAACATGTTGTATAGTAGTCTGGTTTAATGTAGCTTTAGCGGCATGGATTTACTCCCCTCAACTAAGAAACAACACAGCAAACCAGCTCCCCCCAAAACAGATTTAAATAAAACTAGAAACCATGATTATAAAATATCCAGATCTTTCAGAATCAAATTTCCAACCAATGTTTACAATCTTTGAGGATATCTTCCAGTCCGAGTGCGAAAAAGTGTTCAACTAGTGAGATTCCCTGATTGGTTGAATAGAGTCAGGTGACCAGTGAGGTACGAAAAGTCCCATTATCCAACGGGGGAGAGAAAATGTAAGTCCGATACACAATGTTTGAGTGTGTAAGTCTCACACACTGTACACATGAACGCTTGAATTGAATACTAGTTAGTTAAAAACCGCAAAAACAGATTGCTAATCCACATGCAACGTCAACTCTCGTCTTGCATAAAGAACACCAGATAAAAGAATAAAAAGTACAATGTGAGAAAAGTTGCTGCCTTAGATGCTAGACGTCCATCTTTGAGAAAATACCAGAAATAATCCATGGGCGCAATGATCGTAGTCCCATATACGTTAAACTACTCTTTTATTATAGAAAAAAGCTCGGTCAATTTCAGTTGCTCTCTTTCTGAGTAATACAATGTGCGCTTGTTTCTTTATTTCTCTTATTACCTTCGTGTTGGCTTTCACTCCTCTTCTGTAAATGTCCATGTTGCTTGGTTATTCTTGGTGTAACTCTCTCCCCCTCCATGTTTGGTGAATGAGAGAAAAACGAGTGCCCCTGACCCTCCCCTAACCCTCGCTCTGTGTAGTCCAGGCCCTCATCTCTCGGCCTCCATAGCGACGCTGGCCTTCTGTTCGGTTGCCGCTTGCTGGTTGACAGCTGAGGGCCAGCCTGGGGGCGGTTGGGCTTGTTGGGGGGAAGGCCCCTGTGTCCATAAGCCCTGCTGGTTTGGTATGGGTGGGGTCATGCCCCAGCTGACCGGAGGTGGAGGAGGTGAGGTGGCCATGCTGGGACTGCTGCTGCTGTTGAAGCTTTCCGAGGATTGCAGGCGCGAGAACATCCCGCCCCCCCCCCCCCCCCCTGGTGAGGGCGTCGGGGAAGTTTGTGGCGTTGCGGGTGTGTTGGCGGGGGTACACATCTAAAAAACAAACAAGATGAAGAATCACAAATGTGTTCTTGGATAATGCACATAATTTATCAAATTCAAAAATTCAATAATAAAAAATTTATCCAATTTAATCTGGCAAAACCGTTCAAAAGTTTGGGGTTAGGAAGATGTTTTCATGTTATGGAAATAAGTCTCTTATGTTCACCAAGGCTATTTATTTGATAAATAAAATCAGTAATATTGTAAAATATTATTCAAATTTAAAATAGACTGTTCTATGTTAATATATTTTGAAATGTCATTTATCTCTGTGAAGGCCAAAATCTGAATTTTCTACAGTCATAGTGTCACATGATCCTTCAGAAATTGCAAATCAGAAATCAGTAAATTGTAATATGCTGTTTTGGTACTCAAGAAACACTTCTTATTATCAATTAAATTAATTAAAAGTATTATTCAAAATCTACAGACCCCAAACATTGAACAGTAGTGTAGAAATTTGTTTATACCACTTAATCAAATTCAAATCAAGGTAATCAAATCTTGTGCCATTCTAAATGATTTGCTTAATTTATTGATTGTGAATGAGGTCACAGCCCTTATTCATATCATAAAGAGGCTCATCTATTCCCAAAACCAAACACATTTAGGATAGATAAAATCAGGTCATGTCTTCACAGTTACAGAGTCAAAAATTTGTAAAGCAATTTCTATGTTGAACTTTAACAATAATACTTTAATATGCCTAAACTAATAAAAACACATAGTAAACCATATGACGAAAGCTGCCCTAACACATTAAATCCTGCTAAATTGTCCCAGAAGATAATTCGCGAATGAAGCTTCATCCTTCATTTGCTTCTCTATTCTCTTGTGTTGATGTGGTGCCCTTGATGAGGTGCATTCACCCGTCAGTAACCTCGATGTCTGAGCTTCCTCTGTGTGCAGTTCAGCTACTCCATTACCTCTGTGACCTCCCCATTGTCCTCTATGAACTCGCAGCAAATCGTGCATTTACAGAGGTACACAATAGGCCTCATGAGAGCACCCCCGTCATCCTGCGATGTTTTCAGCGGCAGGACAACATCACCAAAAATAAACACTTCAAAGGTCGCCACATATCTGCACAAGGCAGCAATCTGTGGGTTTAATGGGTTTAAGGACTAATATGTGGGGAGAAATCTAGAGATTTTGTCAATGAAAGCTAAATGAATGGACAGCATTACATTGCGATACTTCCTGGTGTGCCCTTGCACAGGTATGAGAAACATGTCCATATTGTCTTACTGCAGCAATCACATTGGCATCCGTGTCCCATCCTGTCAGCAACCTTGAATACTGCCGCCTGCAGTTTTTATTGACCCACCGTAAGGATATCTCTCCAAAAACCACAACAATCACCCCATTGTGGCTGGTCAAAAGTCTCAAATGGACCTCAGTGTCCCCGGATGGCTTTAATTGACAAGAGTGTTTACAACAGGAAATTTGAGGGATTAAGGGGGGGTTGAAAGCCCTCGGTTTTGGAGAGTCGCACAAAATGGCATCCAGCAATACATGAGCCTACTGGCCAGCTGTTGCAGATGTGAAGAAGATGGTCAGTGGCTTAACACGGCCATCAAAATGAGAGCAGATGCATCTGCAGATCCTCCATAATTCAGAAACGTTGACAAAGCGTGTTTCAAGAGGTGTGGTGTACATAACAAACATGCTCTGGCCAACAGCTGGGTTGCTATGGAAATATTTTGGTTGTGAGGACAGATCTGTTGATGAGAAATTAGGTCAGAGTTGGCGTAGAAAAACAACCTGCGGTGCACAGCCCAGTCTACTTTGTTATATTTCTTTTTTTTTATTACATTTGATTTACTTGGAAACCCAGTGAATGTTATCTCTTTTGGGACACAGTTAAAGCTGAAGTGTGTAATTTCTGCTCTCTAGCATCACCAAACAGAACTGCAATATACATACAGGTGCATCTCAATGAATTAGAATGATGTGGAAAAATTAATTTATTTCAGTAATTCAACTCAAATTGTGAAACTCGTGTATTAAATAATTCAATGCACACAGACTGAAGTAACTTAAGTCTTTGGTTCTTTTAATTGTAGTGATTTTGGCTCACATTTAACAAAAACCCAACAATTCACTATCTCAACACATTAGAATACTTCATAAGACCAATAAAAAAAAAAACATTTTTAGTGAATTGTTGGCCATCTGGAAAACGTTAGGGCCTTTCGCACCGCTTTAGTTCCAGAATTAAATGTACGGTACTAAAGTACTGGGACTATTTTGCGCAAACTATTTCCCAGCACCATTTAAAGGGTTGCATTCGCACCGACAGAGTGTACTAGGAAGTGACATAAGCCAGTCGACAGCGACGTCATTTATGCACGGCGTTCAACAACAGAAACAAAGAAAAACATTAACAACAGGAGGATGGAGGACGCTGTGATCGGAGCTGCGTTTTTGTTGTGTCTCGCGGGTTTCACAATAATGGACATGGAAAGTCGACGTATACGTTAAGCGATTGAAAGAACGGAAAGGAGGACGAAGAATCTCCAACGACAACTGGCAGTACTACATTTGCTACAAGTGCCTGCACCTCAGCGTCCGTCCATCTATCACTGTTCTCCAAACTTGCGAAATAAGTTGACAATGTTTACAATATGTTTACACAGCATTTTAAATCATAGTGGGTGAGGGCGTTTTCATACGCGTTTGGCCAATCAATGTCTACTTGCGTAAGCCCATGTCTCTGTTCAGGGTTGTTAATAATAATCAAGAACAGGTTATTTGGTTACACCTCATTTAGCAGGCGTTTTATCCAAAATGACTTGCTGTTCTCTTACTAAAGGGACAGTCCCCTTGGAACAACCTGGCGTCAGGTGCCTCTTTCAAGGGCAAAATGGAGGTAAGGCAATTCAAGGCTTATGCTTTCTGCGGTTTAAACTCGGTGCATTTAGTTTATCAAACCAGAAACTTACCCCTACCACATGTGGTATAAAAGAGACAGTTTGCTTCTCACAGAGAGATTTCCTTTGGCACACCCTGGGGTCAAGTGTTTAAGGACAAAGTAGAGGTAAGGAAACTAAATGGCTCTCAGATTCAAGGCTTTTTGGTGTTTAAACCCAGCACATTTAGGTTACTATACCCAGATATGTACCCTTACCCCACCTTGTAAGAAACAAGCAGTTCGCTTCTCACAGAGACTGTCTCCTTGACACAACCTGGAAGCAAGGGAACTCAGCAACATTCAGATTCATGGGTCTTCTTTTCCAAAGTCGGACCTCAGCACTTCTATACTTTTATTGTAGTGCTCCTGTGGCTCAGTGGTAGAGCATTGCGTTAGCAGCGCAAAAGGTTGTGGGTTAGATTCCCAGGGAACACATGTACTGATCTAAAATGTTTAGCCTGAATGCACTGTAAGTGGCTTTGGATAAAAGCGTCTGATAAATGACAAATTATATACACTCAAATGGCCAAATCATATATTTAACCCTTTGCAAATTGGGTATAAAACAGAACATTGACAGTTCTGTTGCTTTAGGGACATTCCCATTGAAGGGATCAAACACTTTGTTCAAGGACAAATTGCTGGTAAAGAACCTACACAACTCTCAGATTCATGGGTATCCCATTCCAAGGTTTGACCTCAGCACTTCTATGCTCTCCAATGACCAGACTAGACATTTAACCCCTTCTAAATCTGGTATAAAACAGGAACTTGACAGCTCTATTGCTTTAGGGACATTCCTGTTGAGGAAACCTGGGATCGAGTACATTGTTCAAGGACAAATGGTGGTAAAGAACCCAAACTACTCTAAGATTCATGATTCTTCTTTCCCAAAGGTTGACATCACTTTTGTGTTGCCAGCCAAGTTTTGAAACAGGAACACACTGAGCAGAATAATATGTTGACAAGGGAGACTTATAGTATTAGTTAATTGCATTTATGTCATCAATTTAGTCTGTTCTTACATCATAATGTACAACATTAAACAGTACTTTAATGCCCATTGTACTTATTCAGCTTCAGTGGCACTTACTCTTTTTGTTCTTGGCGCTTCAATGATGGCTCCAGCATTTTCATCGAACACTTCCTCGCTGTTCTGCATTTTTAGGAGCGCAGGTCGCCGGTTTGTTGCTGCCTCCAGCATTCTCAATAACTTGGAGCTAATTGTTGGCGGTTGTGAGGACTCTCCATCTCCAGCTGTTTCCAGAGCAGAGGAAATTGCAGCTTCACCGTTGTGGCTACTCTCTTCCATGCTATCGTCGTCTTCCAATGGTGGAGTTGCAGACCGGATCTCTGGTTTGCTGTTGAGACTGCTGTCCATTTCAATGTCTTTAGTGTTGAAGTTACAGACAGTTGCTCTTTTGAACAAACGGGTCTTAAAGGTGTGTAAACATTGCCTTCATATTAACTGATTGTGGAAACAGAGAGTAAATGGCATGGGGGTTGAGGAGAGGTTTTATACCCTTGGGCTTGGTTTACTTCTGTTTGATACTGTAATATTATTCTTATATTATTCTTCTTGGCTGACAAATTTGTTCTTTTGAACTTTTTTCATCAAAGAATCTTGAATAAAATGTGTCTTCGTTTATATGAAAATATTAAGCATAACAACTGTTTTCAAATGTTTCCTGCGCACCAAATCAGCACATTAGAATGATCTCTGAAGGATCACGTGACACTGAAGAATGGAGTAATGCTATGAAAATCAGCCAGGCCATGGATAGGAAGTAAATTACAGTTATAATGAAATTCAGGTATTGGGACATTTTTCCAGTCATCTCAATGTGGCAAACAATTATCCCATATTGTCTGAATTCGCCCCTAAAGTATTTTAAATGGTAATAATATTTCACAGTATAAC